>LVTN01002663.1:0-10150 GCA_001649415.1 Musa itinerans
TACAATATTCTATAATTCAAAATCTATTGAAGTTAGTAAGATCCACATTCTAGTCTTCCAATATGTGTAATTCGTTCCATTGAACATGGGTAGACATGTAATTGAATGACCCTCTAGGTTGCTAGCAAATGCCATCTCTCTTGGGTTTAAAACCAAATGAGAGTGAACCTTGCTCTGATACCAATTGTTAGGATCAAGAGCGGCACTAAGAGGGGGGGTGAATTAGTGCAGCGGAAAACTTTCCCAATTTCAGAAAAATGTTTGTTTCAATTAAAACTGATTCCGACGAAAATGGTTTCGATTCAATCTGTTTCAGAGAGAATATGAACTTGAAAGCTTTCGTAAAAGAGCAAGAGAGGATTAAAGAGATTTGTAGTAATGTAAATTGTACAAATGAAAAGCAAACCAGAATTTAGAGTGGTTTGGTCAATGTGACCTACATCCACTTTCGGATCCCTCCTCCGACGAGGTCTTCAGTATCCACTAAAGGCCTTCCTTCAGTAGGTGAAGACCAACCACCTTTTACAGCTCTTTCTCCTTTTGTCAGGCTTAGGTGACAACCCTTATAAGTCTCACTCCTCTTTCTTGGATGGTTACAATGCTAAGAGTTGAAGGAGTAGAACTCTTCACTTTTACAACACTTTAACACTCAAGAACTCAAGATTGTGCCAATAACTTTCGTGCCCTTTCATGCAGAAAAGGGTGGGGTTTTTATATGCCCCAAAGGCTTCAAAATTGGAGCCAAAAAGTGTCTAATCCTAGATTTCTGGGATCCTGGCGGTACCACTGCCATTACTAGACTGTACCACTGCTTGATAGAGCTCGGAGACCGAGCTCTAGTGGTACCACTACTTGACAAGGTCGGTACCATCGCTAGTAGCATTAACTGCCAGCGGTATCACCACCTAGTCTGGGCGGTCCCACCTCCCAGAAATCATGGGGCACTACTTTCCAAGCGGTGCCACCACCGGCCATGTTTTTAGGGCCTGAATTGGCTGCTCAATTCGGCCCAATTCAGCCCTATTAAGGGCCTAGTTGGCTGCTAATTAAGTTAGTGGGATTATCTCCCAATCCTAACTTAATTTACACTCTAACTATGATAATTAAGATATAATTACAACACTTCTCGTTCCGGTGCGTTAATTGTTGTTTCGGCGAGCTTCCGGCGTACTTCCGGCGAACATCTAACGAACTCTCGGCAATGTTCCGGCATACTCCCGGCAAGCTCTTGGACTTTATGACGATCTTCTTGGTGAGTTCCAACGAGCTTCTTTGCCAAGCTCCTAGACTTCTCGGTTGGTTTCGGCAAAACTTCCGATGAACATCCGGACTTCCGACGAGCTCTCGAACTCCCAATGAGATCTCGATCTTGACTTCGGCACAACACCTGCTTTATGTCTTATTGCTATCATAGTTAATCCTGCACACTTTTCTCAACATATAGATTAGATCAAACAAATTACAATTGACTTCATCATCAAAATCCGAGATTCAACAAAATAGACATTTATAAGCAACATGTCCGGGTTTGCAACAAAAGTTGCATTTGGTGCGAGGTGATACATGTAAGGTAGGGCCTTTAACAAGGGTAGTTGGATTTTGGTGAGAGCTACTCACAAATCTGATTTTGCCTCTTCTGTGAACATGACCCTTATTGGCAAGGATCATGTTCAAGGACTTGCTACCAACTTCAATTTTTTCTAAAGTTTTTTTGAGTAGCAAGTTTTCCTTCTCAAGTGCCTTTACATGTTCACACTTAGTGCATGGATGCAAAGAAGGATTATCATGCTTAAATTTTTTTAAATCAATATTTAAAAGGGCATGCTCCTTTTTCAAAGAATTATACTTTTTACTCAAAGTTCTACATTCATGAAATAATTCATGAAAAGTACTTAAAAGCTCATCGAAAGATAAATTTGCATCTAATGAACTACTTACCTCATCTCTGATAGCCATTAGTGTGTAGTTAGCAATCTCCTTGTTGCTTTGTTCTTCACCATCAGATTTGCTCGAGTCATCCTACATCGCTTTGAACGCCTTCTTCTTCTTTGGTTGCTTCTTCTTTACTTGTGGGCATTCGCTTTTGAAATATCCCGGCTTTTTACATTCTTAGCATATAACTTGTTCTTTTTTAGGTTCAATTTTATTTTTAGTGTCATTTTTAGGTATATTTCTTTTTATGAATTTTTTTAACTTTTTTGTCAAGAGTGCCAAGTCATTATCATAGTCCTCATTACTTGAATTTTCTTTCAAGTGGTCTTCATGAGTTTTTAGTGTCATATCCTTCCTGTCTTTGGAAGGTTATTTTCAAGCTCTTCATGAGCATTGCAAATCATTTCAAAGGTCATTAATGACCCAATAAGTTATTCGAGAGGGAAATTACTCAAGTCCTTAGCCTCTTAAATGGCTGTTACTTTAGAGTCCCAACTCTTTGGAAGGGATCTCAATATTTTATTAACAAGTTTAAAGTTATAAAAACTTTTACCAAGTCTTTTTAGACCATTGATAACATCCGTAAATCGGGTGTACATGTCTCCAATGGTCTCACTTGGTTTCATCCGAAACAACTCATAAGTATGGACTAAAAGATTAATTTTGGACTCCTTTACTCTACTTGTGCCTTCGTGAGTGATTTCAAGTATATGCCAAATATCAAAAGTCATTTCACAAACAGATACTTGATCCTAACAAAGCAATCTTAGTCTAGTATGTCAATTGTTCTTCCGGCGAACTTCCGACAAACTTCTCAATGAGCTTTCGACGAACTCCCGGTGAACTCTCGGTAGACTCCTGACGAACTCTCAGCGAATTCCCAACAAACTCTCGGCGAGCTCCTAATGAACTCTCGGCGAGCTTCTGGTGAACCACTGGCACATAGTCCGAATATTCGACGTATCGTCCGATATTTGACTCCAGCCCAACATCTTGCTTTATGTCGTACTACTATCATAGTTAATCCTACACACTTATCTTAACATATAGATTAGATCAAATAATTTACCAATTGATTTCATCATCAAAATCCGAGATTCAACAATAGGTACCTATTTAACTTTGGTCCCTCATATTTTGATCTATCACTCTTAGTTTTTGGCATTAAGTCATTCATGGTTCCTTTAGGAACCCAAACCAATTTATGTAAGCCATAATTTTTAAATGGACATTTATATACAAAATGACCATATCTACTATAAAAATTACATTTGTTTTCAAGAGAAACATATAATATTGGTCCTTTAATAAAAGTGGTTGGCTTTTGTTGAGTGTTACTCACAAAGCCGATTCTTTCTTTTCTACAAATATGACTCTTATTGACAAGAGCCATGTATAAAGATTTGCTACCAATTTTAAATTTATCTAACATTTGTTGTAAAAATAAATTTTCCTTTTGAAGTGAGTCTAACTCTTCACACTTAGTGCAAGGAGTTAACATGCAATTATCATGCTCATTTTTTAATTATCAAGAGAAGCATGATATTTGTTTAGTATTTTATATTTCTTACCAACCAATTTAAAATCATCAAACAAATCATGAAATGCATCTAATAATTCATTGTAAGGTAAAGGAATTTTGGTTGAATCATTTACCTTATCATTGAAGGCCATCAAAGCGAATTTCGCTACTTCATCTTCATCGGTTTGCTCTTTGTCTTTGGATGCACTTGATTCATCCCAAGTCTTCTTAAGTGCTTCCTTCTTCATTGCTAGCTTCTTCTTTTTAAGTTAGTTTTTGTTCTTAGTTTCATGTTTTATGAATTTTTTAAATTTACTTGTAAGGAGTTCTATATCATCATCACTTGAGCTTTTGCTCAAGTGATCTTCTTTTGTTTTAAATGCCAAGTCATTTCTATCCTTTAGAAGGTTATTCTCAAGTTTATCATGTGCAATACATGTCATTTCGTCAGTCATTAAAGACCCAATAAGTTCTTCAAGTGGAAAGTTATTTAGGTTCTTTGCTTCTTGTATTGTCGTTACTTTAGGATCCCAACTTTTTGAAAGGGATCTTACAATCTTGTATACAAGTTCAAGATTAGAAAAACATTTTCTAAGAGCTTTCAAACTATTGATGATATTTGTAAAACAGGTGTACATGTCAACAATACTTTCGCTTGGCTTTATTCGAAATAATTCAAAACTATGCATCAAAATATTGACTTTAGACTCTTTAACTCTACTTGTGCCTTCATGTGTGATTTTGAGTATATGCTAAATATTATACGTAGCTTCGTATATAGAAACCTGATTAAATTTATTTTTATCTAGAGCACAAAATAAAGCGTTCGTCGCTTTAGCATTCAAAGAAAAAGTTTTCTTCTCCAAATCATTCCATTTGTTTATTAGATTAGAAGACCTTTGAAGACCAAATTCGACTATATTCTATAAATTGAAATCCATAGAAAGTGAGAAAACTCTCATTTAAGTTTTTCAATATGTGCAGCCCATCCCATTAAACATAGGAGGACGAATGATAGAAAGATACTCTTGATTACCGGTAAAAGTCATTTCTCTTGGGTGTAAAACTAAACAAGAAAAACCTTGGCTCTGATACCAACTGTTAGGACAAAAATCAACACGAAGAGGGGGGTGTTAGGATCAAGAGTCAGGGTCGGCACTAAGAGGGTGGGGGGTGAATTAGTGCAGCGGTAAAATTACGTCGATTCGGAAAATCTTCGTACATTGAAAACCGATTTCGAAAACTTAACTTGAAAGCATACGGAAGAGCATAGTGGATGTAAAGCAAGTAAAGAGGTTTATAGTTAAAGTAAATTACACAAATAAAACGCATACCAGATTTTTATAGTGGTTCAATCATCGTGACCAACATCCACTCTGCCGATTCCTCTTCCATCGAGGCCACCGGCATCCACTATCGATCTTCCTTTACTAGGCAAAGATCAACCTCCTTTTTATCGCCCTCTTCTCCTTTTTATAGGCTTAAGAGTCAAACCTTTACAAGCACTCACTCCTCTCTCAAACTATTCTAACACTTAGACCAGAGGAGGATTCTTATAAGAGATTTCTATAGCTTTTTTCCACTTTTAAACTCTTTGTGCTTGTCTCTATTAACCAGGGATGAGAGGGGTATTTATAGGCCTCAAGTTGATTCAAACTTGAAGCCTAAAAATATCGCATCCCGGGTTTCCTGGGTACGGGCGGTACCACCGCCTATGCTTGGCGATACCACCGCTAGTGTCAGTCTGACACTGACACTATGCTAGGTGGTACCACTGCCCAATTTGGTGGTACCACCACTTGGGAGGCTGTGCTGGGCGGTACCACCGCCCAGACTGGCGGTACCACTGCCTAACACCCTGCTAGGGGTGGTACAACCGCCCAGACTTGTAGCACCACCTCTTGACACAGTCTCGAAGATTGTGCCACGACGGTGCCACTTCTTGGAACACTGTTTGGGCCTCTTATTAGGCCCAGCATAGTCCTTACATGGGCTCAACTGGCCCCTAATTGGGTTAGCCCAAATCCAAATCTAATTACATGCTAACTACGATTCCTAAGACATATTCTAAGCTAAACAAGTCCGTATGTCTAGTTTCTTTCGGCGATCTTCCGATGAACTTCCAACGGACTCCCGGCAAGCTCCTAGACTTCACGATGATCTTCTTGGCGAGTTTCGATGAGCTTCTTTGGCAAGCTCCTAGAATTCTCGGTTAGTTCCTGCAGAACTTCCGACGAACGTCTGGACTTTCGACGAACTCTCGAACTCCCAACGAAATCGTGTAGTTGACTCTGGGACTTCATTTTGCTTTATGCCTTGCTATCGTAGTTAATCCTGCGCATGTAAAAACATACTTCGATCTAGACAATTAATACTAAGCATTAATCATGTTGTTCGGCATGTCATTGGTCCCTCGACGCTTCGTCCGATTCTTCGGCGCATCATCCTCTCTTGCGGTCTATTGCCGAATCGGCCAATTGACTCCACAACTCTGATATCCTTGGCACAATATCTGCTCTTCTCGGCCCGATGCCCGAATCCATGGCCCGAAGCCTTTTGTCGATACGTTGTCCAATCCTCCAGCTCGACATCTAATTTTCTGACATGGTTTCCTCTAGCACAACATAAGTTTTCCTGCTTTAATTGTCTCATCTTGATCGAAGCATCCCGCGTCACTCAAAATACAGATTAAAACATAAACACTTATCAATTGATTTCATCATCAAAATCTGAGATTCAACAATCTCCCCCTTTTTGATGATGACAACCAATTGATGACGGAGTTATCATTAAATCCTAGAATTTAAACAAACTACCCGTATCAATATGGCATATTGATAGAAACTCTTGGATTAAAAAATCCAAGTAACATGTTATCATAAACTTATGCATAATATCATACTTCTCCCCCTTTGTCATCAACAAAAGGGAGAAGTCTAATTCTCATGTGTTTAGAAGTACAAGTTCAAATCATTACATAATAAACATCAAGTTTTATCATCATGCAAGCTAGAAAATTCATATCATTTGAGAGTGTGTAAGCAAGCAAGTTATCAAAAACAAATGCAAGATAGCATTCTTATTGAAGTATGCAAACTAGCAATTCTTGCTTCCTTTTGCAATGTGCAAGTTGCAAGTTTTGCTTCTTGAGATAGGCAAGAGAGCAAGCTCTTTTTGAGAAGTGCTATTTTTGCTTCCTTTGCTAAGTGCAAGCTAGCAAAATTTTATATTATTTTATAACATACAAGCTAGCAATTTTGCCTCTTTTTGTGATGTGTATGCTACGAATTCTTTCTCCCCTTTTGTCATTGGCAAAACGAGGGGAATAACAAAAACAATGGTGCAATTCATCAATTTTCAAATTATGATAAAAATAAAGTATCATTCTTATTACAATATGTCATAATTGAGATAAACCTTAATTATGACATATTAAGTGAAAGTTGCTGCAAGTATGTGCTATCTTGTAAGAGCAGAATTGTCATCGAAGAAATAGCAGTTTCTCAATGAAATTTTCACCAAAAACTTAAGAGATTTGAGGAGGGAATTGATAGAAAAATCTTAGTTTATATGATAGCAAGGATGTCCAATTTAATCAAGAAAATTTTGGCAGTAACAGCAAGAAAATTGGTGCAAGTTGTGATAGCAGAATTCTCGTCGAAAAATTTCAGCGGTTTTTGACGAAAATTTGCAGTAACACAAAATCATTTTTAGAGATGAATTCCTCAATAAATCAATCTTAGATAGAAGCCAAGATGATCTATGAAGTGTATAAGAAATTTCATTCAAAAAATATTGCAAATAGATGGGTTAAGGCAACAATATGTGGCTGAAATTTTCTGCAGCACAGATTTTCAAGTGTAGCAGATTGGACGTAAAAGATCAGTGGTTTATATTGAGAATTTTTTGACGAAACTAAAGGGAAATCCACTGTTAGGAAGTATCAAAGTTATCATAAAAATTTTGTAGAGATTTGGACAGAAAAAATATAGTATCAAGATTAAACAAACAGTGCTATGCGGCTGAAATTTTATAGTGTAGATTTTCAAGTATAGCAGATTAGACATAAAAGATCAATGGTTTATATTGAGAATTTTTTGACAAAGCCAAAGGGAAATCTGCTGTTAGGGAGTGTCAAAGTTGTCATAAAAATTTCGTAGAAATTTGGATAGAAAAAATACAGTAGCAAGATCAAATAGACTATGCTATGCTGCTGGAATTCTGCAATGTATGTTTTGTCGTAGAGATGAAAACTTTACGATGAAAAGTTTATTCAACAATTTTGGAATTTTTTTTTTTTTTGATTTTGGAATATGGATAACTAAATTGCAGCAGTAGTAAGGTAGGAAACCAGAACCTGTTGTAATTCACGGGGAGATCAAAGGATGATCTGTGGTGGTGGAGATGACGATGAAATTTGGCGATGATCTTTTAAGCATTTGTGGAAATTACTTTGGGTGGCTGTGGAGGGCTGATGGATGGCTATGGAAGGGCAACGAGATGCCAAGAACGCTGCTCTGATACCAAGTGTTAGAACCCTTGCAGATTCTAAACTTGGGGTTGATCTCTTTAGGGGATCGGCCTCCTTGGAACTCTATAGGGGTTCCTCCCTCCAAGTTGCTGCTTAAAGACTACAGAAAAGATTCATCTATTACTTATCAAAAGAGGAGAAATATATGGCTATTTATAGGGCTTCTAAACTCTAACTCTTAATAGGACTCCTACTCAAGACTCCTACTTCTAACCAACTCCTAATATAACTCCTACTCAAGACTCCTATTCCTTTACAACTACTATTTCTTCTCTAAGAAACAACCTCCTAACCCTAGTCGGCCTCTTTACCTCTTTAATAGGGGTCAGCTTAGGTAGGTTTTACATGAATGTCCTTCTCAATTAGGACTCTCCTAGCTATAGTCCTAACAAAATGCTAGAGTTCTGAATGCTCTATTTTGTGCCTTAGATAGAAATGAGTTTAATCATGTTTCTACGGCTCTTGATATTTGGCACATTTTTGAAATCACACACGAAGACACAAGTAAGGTTAAAGATTCTAAAGTTAATATTTTGATGCATGATTTCGAGTTATTTCGTATGAAGCCTAGCGAAACCATTGTTGACATGTACACCCGTTTTACGGATGTCGTCAATAGTTTAAAAGCTCTTCACAAATATTTTTCAGATTTTGAACTCATTAACAAAATTTTACGGTTGCTTTCTAAAAATTAGATTTAGAAAATAACGACAATACAAGAATCAAAGAACTTGAACCATTTTTCGATTGAAGAACTAATTGGTTCATTGATTACATATGAAATGACGTGCAATGCAAGTGAAGAACTTGAGAATCACCTTCCAAAGAATATGAAGGATTTGGGACATAGAACAATTGAAGACTACTCGAGCATAAGCTTAAGTGATGGCGAACTTGAACTACTCATGAAATTTAAAAATTTAATGAAAAAAAATTAAAGAACAAAAATAAAAAGAACACAACTACTTGCTTAGAATGCAAGAAGAAGAACACAAATTGGGATGAATCAAGCTCCTTCGAAGATGAGAAGAAAATCAATAAAGGCGAGGTGGCAAACTATGCCCTAACGGCTTTCGACGTTGAGGTAATAAAAAAGAATTTAGTTTATTTTGAAATTACATAATGCTTCTCATGACATATTTTTAATTTAGTTTAAGAAAATTAAATTTTTTTTTATTGCATGATTAATGAAAAAGCAAAAATAAAATTGGATCATGCTTACCTTTCCAATTATTTTAAAAATAATCATGAAAAATGTATATTTTATGATAAATAAATAAAATAATTTTAATTGAAAATATGAGATCTTGTTTAATGATTTAATGATGCATAATGATGTTTTGAAACCATGATTTGATGTCATGTATAATGATCATGCTTAATAAATTTATATTTCGAATTTATGCATGATGATTTTTGTGATTATCGAACTTTGCGATCTTTTGAAAGTTCTTTTTCGCTGTTAATGAATGATGCATGGATTTGGCATAAAAAAAAAGAACAAGCATGTATGAAATCAATCAAGAGTTGAAACAAAAGGAGGAAAGCATTTTTCTTGAAAATTTTCCTTTTTCTCTATCTTATTGATTTTTCACTAAGAGACCAATAAAATTATTTATGTCATTTTGAATCTCTTGAAAGTAATATTGAGATTTTAATGATTTGAATTTAATTGGTTTTATCAAAATCATGATCTTGATCTCTCATGAGATTTATAACATGAAATCTTTTATGAATCAAGATCTCTTATTTGATCTCCCATGTTTCTTCTTGTCGTTTACTAAAGAAGAAAATTTCCTAAATGAACCATGATTTTTTGGAATTACAATTTTTATGATTCATTATGAATTGAAAGATTTTATATGCATGAATTGATATCTTGTTCTCCTACAAGATTGAATGAATTTTATCTATATCATGATCTCCTAAGAATTCTTTTCGTCATTTTATTTAAGAGGAGATTTGCTAAAATCAATCATGGTTTCTCTTGATTTCTCGGAATTATAACTTAAAAATTCTTTTTATAAATCAAGATTACTTACTGTGATTCTTTCTTTTCGCTATTTGAAAAGAATCATAAGATGTCTCTTGATTTTCACATTTTGTCTTCATTATTTGTGTATCTCATCATCAAAATTCTCTTGATATTTTTCATGTGATGATAT
>LVTN01002664.1:0-20945 GCA_001649415.1 Musa itinerans
CGGATGCATGCCATATAGATGATTATTGTAGACCCCTCGGAAAAAAAATTTAATATTCATTTCAAAATAGTAAATGGGCTCCATGAAGTATATGATTTGGTTTAAACGATAGAACTTTGATCACTGAAAATCCTGATGTTTGTATGATCTTACCGTTGATATTAATATCCAAATTGTGGTTGACCTAGCTTATGAATAACTATCTTGAAATGATATTTACAGGCACATCAGAACCATTAGATACATCACTTGTTGTTCGGTAACCCAGTCATTTTATATATTGTCAATCTCAGTCATATATATTGTTGTCAATCTAACTTTTGTTTATCATCTCATACACGTCAAATCACCACGAGAAGTAAAAGCGCAGAAGAATATAAATTATGATTTCTGATAATGCATGGTTCAAGTGCTTGGACTCAAAAAGAATAATTAACATTTTTTCCCGAAAAGTATGCATATCCTCTGAACATAGGATTGACAGTTATGCATAATATCTCAAACATTTCATTGCAATAAGCAAGTCTTTGGAATTATTGTACACTCCAAGTTGACCAAATGGATCCCTAAGTAAGTTCCAGTAGACTGATTATTTTAACAAAGGTGGCAGAAAATGTGCTTCATTTTACCTATGCTACAACAAAATAAAGGAAAGAGACAATATATTCATCTTCAACTTAATATGTAAACTTCAAATCAGCAATCGGCAAAATAAGCAAACAACTTATTGTATATGTTCAGGTAAGACACCAGTGAAATGGATGATGCACTGTTTTATGCCAATAACATACTACACTTTTTTCCTTCAGAAAATGGATCAAAGGGGGGGAAAGCATGAATGGTCACATTGCATGTTTGTCTTCAAAAGTGTGCAGGTAATTAATAAGAAAAACACAGTTCATCTTGAGGGGAAAAAAAAAGAACAAGCAGATGATACAAGTCAAAACTGAAAGATTAATAGGAATGTAAACCTCAGCAGCATTGAGGATGGGGGGAAGGGTGGAACCGGCCACCCTTGTCAGATTAAAATAACCATTTAATCCTGGGTACGCCAGCCGATGGACGAAATGGACATGAGTTGCCAGTAGATATGCAGGACTGATGTTATCACTATCGGGTTCCCCGTCTGCTCTCACCTGAAAAATTCTACTTCCATTCCCACTTAAATAGTCGAAATCAGCAAAGTGCAAATAAATATAGAATGTTGTTTGAACACTCGAATTGAGGCCATAGCCCAAGAAATATTGCAATGTAAAATTATCTGCAGCAACAGTTGCAGTCCCCATGACCACACCTGGGACCTCATAAGCATCACCACGAGTGGTCTTGATTCCCAAAGTACTGCTTGTAAAATTCCATGTTTCACAACCAATATAACCGTTGCAAGGATCCCATGTCCTATCATATTTATCTTCTGGATACCTGTACAGCATGAAATTTGTTAACCAATCTATATTATTAATACAGATATGATTTTGATAGACTCGACCACTTTTCAAAGGCATAATAAAGAGAGATTATGCTAGTCGTGTTCGTTAAGACTCCTCCTTCGCCACACACGACAATGTTAATCATTGTCCTCATCGAGTTTGCTGCCCTTTCCCAATTGTGGTAATTATCTGCTGGGATCTCCTATTTCTGCTCACTTATTTGTATCGGATATATGTGATTATTTCTAAAGTGTTGGTCCGCTTATCTTTTTGTTGCTTTACTGGAGTCTATACGGTATGCTAAGTGTAATCAAATTATAACATTATGCTAAGTTCATTTAGCTGCTTGTTCTTCGTGTCTTATATGTGTAATTAAAGAACAATAATTACGGTATTGTTCATTGTAATTTCGCTTCTATAGATAATTAAACTTGGATCTTAATTGGGTTTGATTTAGTCTAATAGTATTTTCTAGCGATGAACACTTTTACTGGACATCTGTGGTTAAAATTGAGAGTCAGTTTAATCAAAATTGTAATCGAAGAGTATACAGAGTCAATTACTCTACAGTGCAAATGAGTCTTTATGTTTGTTACAATTTGTTGAGATAACCACAAACAGATTATAACACTTTGTTCCCTAAGATCAAGGCTCCATCCCTTTCCAAATTTTCAGTAGTGATTCGGCCTCAAAAGAACTACCCTAAGCAATGAATCGCGTAACCCCCACATTACGCAGTTCTCTGTTTGATTTGGTATATAAAGGAAAGCTAGGAGAAAACCCTCGGGTTCAAGAAATCCCCTTTCTCCATGCGAGGCATGAACACTGTACAATCCGTATGGGAGAAGAAATTTCAACAAGCATGGAATGGAAGGTCTGCGTTTACCTGACGGTGTCGTTGGTGAGGGATCCCAAGTTGTAGCGACTGTGGAACACTAGTGCAGCGGATTGATTCGTGTGCTGGTACGCCAGGTGGTTGTCGATATGCCTCAACTCCAGCAAAGATATGAACGGCGTTCCCGAACCAATGTTGGCCAGGCATATCGACAGGGCGTCGGACGGGGCGGCAGTAATAATCTCGGCCCCGTAAAGTGCGAACGCCTTGGTGATGTTGATGCGTCGCCAGAGGTTGACACCGACATAGAGATCGAATAGCAGTGGTGGGGCGACGGAGTTCCCAAAGGCTTGGCCGTCGTAGTTGCCGTGAACGAAGGAGGCCCTTACGAGATACCTGTCCCCTTCCTTCAACCCGGGAATGGTGTAGCAGTTGCGAGTTCCGTCGGGAAAGCTTCGAACGGTGAACCACGTCTGCACCTGGTTACGATTCTGGAAGTACTTTTCAGCTATTCTGACGTTTCTTCCCGTGTCGATGTATCCTTCATCGACTTCGTACTGTATTCCAGTATCGGAGTCCGTATAGCCACGAGTGATGCCACAGTCGATGCTCACGAATCCTGCACAGATGACATGTCTGTTACGGCGAAAGGAACTATCGAGCTATCGATTTCCTTTTCGTCAATAAATAAATGTATGTAATATATGTATGTAATAAATAAATAATAAATATATATTATTATTATATAAATATAATATATGTAATATATAATTTTTTTATTATATAATATAAATATATATATAATTTTTATTATTTTTGTAATATATGTCAGGAATAAAAAAGTTATGAAGAACTAAAAATGATATATATATATATATATATATATATATATATATATATATGACACATGGAATATCGCAACACCTTATCACTCGATGGATGATGTAATGATCAATTCAATCTTAAGGAAAATTTATTATTAGTTTTTATCATTTACAATAATCTTAGACATCATTATATTATTTTTCGAGATCTGTATTCTCTTAGATCATTAGTTCTCTAATAGACTTGGCGTTTAGCTGAATCCTTCAACTCCTAAACTAATTTAAGAATTAGAGGGTTTTATCAGGCACACCACCAATGTAATTTTATAGAGTTTGGTTTGAAGACATCTTTGTTTGATACCATCTCTGTCAAAAATAAATATGGATTAAGATCATGGTTGGTTAGGAATGATTATTCCATGTAGAACAATCAAAATCTAAATTAATAATATATAATTTAGTACTATATTGTTGAGAGAAAAAAAAAAAGAAAAAAAAAGGGAGAGAAGAGAAAGAGGAGCAGCTGCGTAGGAGACGGAGTATAAGAAGAAAGAAAGAATGGAAGAAAAGACAAGGAATAGAGAATAAAAGAATCAAATATAGTTGTAAATCTGTGGTCATCATCAATTGATGCAATTCAAATGGAGTCACCATGAGAACGCAACCACCAGAGAGAGAGATCCATGGTGCAAAGCATGCTCTTGCAAATGGGTGCTGCTTGATAACAAGAAAAAGCTATGCACATCGCAAGCGAAGTACCTGGCTGACCATTCACCAGAATCGCTGCTGCCAACAAACCTAAGCAGACCCGGAAGATGAAATTTCTCATCGTCTCCCTGCACCTCAACTCCTCGATGCCATCCGCAGATTTTTGCTTCAGCAGGCAACATACATGTATGTACATATCTTGCTAGAGTCTCTTAATATATATTTTACTAGGAAGACTTGGTATAGAGTAGTACATGGACGACTTGGACCAGTCTTACCACTAAATTGAAAGAAGAGGTTGGGATATCATTGGATTACCACTAAATTGGAGCCATATTGAAAGGATTTATTTATTTTTTATAAATATCATATATATATATATATATCTAGATTTTAAGAGAGAGAAAAAGATGTGAAGAATATATATATATATATATATATATATATATATATATATATAGAGAGAGAGAGAGAGAGAGAGAGTAGAGTCATTGTTAGTTGGATATTCAATTTCAATTCATGGCTTTGGCATAATATAAAAAGGACTTGGAGTAATAGAGACAAGATTTGTGTTTCACATACTTTATTTTTTGTTAGAGTCTCTTAATATTTATTTACTAGGAAAATCTAATATAAAGTAGACGGATGACTTCGATCAATCTTACTATTAAATTAGAGTAGCATTGAAGGGTTGGGATATCAACATCTTACCACTAAATTAGAATCGTATTGAAGAGGTTTGTTTCTTTTATAAATATCATATATATTTCTAGATTTTAAGAGAAAGAACAAAATGTGAAGAATATATATATATATATATATAAGAGGAGTCTTTGTTAGTTGGATGTCCAACTTATGACTTTAGCATAATATAGAGGCGACTAAGTCTTGCATATCACATGATTTTGGTTTTTGTTCAGAGTCTTTTAATATTTGTTTTGACTCTGAAGATATGATATAGAGTGGATTGACGACTTGAGTAAGTTTTACCTTTAAATTGGAATAGTATTAAAGGGGTTGTAATGTTATTATCTTAGGAGCTGTATTGAAGAGCTTTATTTTTTCTATAGATATTCTATATATCTTTAGATTTTAAGAGAGAGAATAAGATATGAAAAATACTTAGATTCCTCCTAAGAGAAAGATATAACTTATTTGATGTTAATAGGAGAAGATATACAAAGAGAATTATGCTTGGAGGTGTCCTTTCATAAGCTAATCTCGAGACCTATACAAAATTAAAATGACTATCATTGCTTGATAATATTAGATAATATGGTCCTATTTAATTATGTAAGATATATTATAGATATGATTATATTCTGATTATGGTTATCAGTCAATAGAAATGATGTCCAATTATGATGGGATTCCTTCGGAGATGATCTTGATGGGAGAAACTCTCCTAATTACTTATTCTAGACCCTATACTCTTGCCTATAAATATATAAGACCTCCTAAGGATTATACACACAATACACAGATATGTGGATACATGACATTACTGAGAGATTATAAATCTTCTCTAATCTCTCTTTAGTTACGTGAACCAATCAATAAGAGATTATAAATCTTCTCTCATATCCCCTTTATCCCTAAATCTATCGCTTATAGTGATTCCTAAATCTAACTCTAGTTTCCTAGATTGACAAAAAAAAGAAAAAGAAAAAAAAGATATATAGTATATCCAAATGAAGATTCTTCTAAGCTCCCAAGATGTATGAGAGTTTGTCGAAGATATATTTTTTGAACCAAGTCCAACAGAAGGAGTAATGAATGCAAAATAAGAAAATAACTCAAAGATGGAAGGAAGAAGAAAAAAAACTTCATTCACAATTTACTAAGGGCTTGATGATACAATGTTCGAGATCATTGCTCCAATAAATACTTCAAAAGAGACTTGAGAAATACTCAAAAGCATTTAGTGGTGTCGATAACGTAAAAAATCTTTGTCTACAAGTTTTACGAGCTGAGCTTGAAAAATTATAGCAAGGTACTTCTGAATCTATTTCTGATTACTACTTAAGTCATTTCTATTATTCATCAAATGAGATGAAATTACGTTTGACATACTTTGTTTTCTGTTAGAGTCTCTTAATATTTGTTTTACTAGGAAGACCTAATATAAAGTCGACGGATGACTTGGATCTGTCTTACCATTAAATTGGAGCAGCATTGAAGGGGTTGGGATGTCACCATCTTACCACTAAATTAGAATTGTATTGAAAGTGTTTGTTTCTTTTATAAATATCATATATATCTCTCGATTTTAAGAGAGAGAGAGAGAGAGAGAGAGAGAGATAGATGAAGAATATATATACATACATATATGCTGCCTGCAAAGAATATATATATATATATATATACATGTATATACATGTATATACATGTATATACATGTATATACATGTATATACATGTATATACATGTATATACATGTATATACATGTATATACATGTATATACATGTATATACATGTATATACATGTATATACATGTATATACATGTATATACATGTATATACATGTATATACATGTATATACATGTATATACATGTATATACATGTATATACATGTATATACATGTATATACATGTATATACATGTATATACATGTATATACATGTATATACATGTATATACATGTATATACATGTATATACATGTATATACATGTATATACATGTATATACATGTATATACATGTATATACATGTATATACATGTATATACATGTATATACATGTATATACATGTATATACATGTATATACATGTATATACATGTATATACATGTATATACATGTATATACATGTATATACATGTATATACATGTATATACATGTATATACATGTATATACATGTATATACATGTATATACATGTATATACATGTATATACATGTATATACATGTATATACATGTATATACATGTATATACATGTATATACATGTATATACATGTATATACATGTATATACATGTATATACATGTATATACATGTATATACATGTATATACATGTATATACATGTATATACATGTATATACATGTATATACATGTATATACATGTATATACATGTATATACATGTATATACATGTATATACATGTATATACATGTATATACATGTATATACATGTATATACATGTATATACATGTATATACATGTATATACATGTATATACATGTATATACATGTATATACATGTATATGAGAGAGAGAGAGAGAGTAGAGTCATTGTTAGTTGGATATTCAATTTCAATTCATGGCTTTGGCATAATATAAAAAGGACTTGGAGTAATAGAGACAAGATTTGTGTTTCACATACTTTATTTTTTGTTAGAGTCTCTTAATATTTATTTACTAGGAAAATCTAATATAAAGTAGACGGATGACTTCGATCAATCTTACTATTAAATTAGAGTAGCATTGAAGGGTTGGGATATCAACATCTTACCACTAAATTAGAATCGTATTGAAGAGGTTTGTTTCTTTTATAAATATCATATATATTTCTAGATTTTAAGAGAAAGAACAAAATGTGAAGAATATATATATATATATATATAAGAGGAGTCTTTGTTAGTTGGATGTCCAACTTATGACTTTAGCATAATATAGAGGCGACTAAGTCTTGCATATCACATGATTTTGGTTTTTGTTCAGAGTCTTTTAATATTTGTTTTGACTCTGAAGATATGATATAGAGTGGATTGACGACTTGAGTAAGTTTTACCTTTAAATTGGAATAGTATTAAAGGGGTTGTAATGTTATTATCTTAGGAGCTGTATTGAAGAGCTTTATTTTTTCTATAGATATTCTATATATCTTTAGATTTTAAGAGAGAGAATAAGATATGAAAAATACTTAGATTCCTCCTAAGAGAAAGATATAACTTATTTGATGTTAATAGGAGAAGATATACAAAGAGAATTATGCTTGGAGGTGTCCTTTCATAAGCTAATCTCGAGACCTATACAAAATTAAAATGACTATCATTGCTTGATAATATTAGATAATATGGTCCTATTTAATTATGTAAGATATATTATAGATATGATTATATTCTGATTATGGTTATCAGTCAATAGAAATGATGTCCAATTATGATGGGATTCCTTCGGAGATGATCTTGATGGGAGAAACTCTCCTAATTACTTATTCTAGACCCTATACTCTTGCCTATAAATATATAAGACCTCCTAAGGATTATACACACAATACACAGATATGTGGATACATGACATTACTGAGAGATTATAAATCTTCTCTAATCTCTCTTTAGTTACGTGAACCAATCAATAAGAGATTATAAATCTTCTCTCATATCCCCTTTATCCCTAAATCTATCGCTTATAGTGATTCCTAAATCTAACTCTAGTTTCCTAGATTGACAAAAAAAAGAAAAAGAAAAAAAAGATATATAGTATATCCAAATGAAGATTCTTCTAAGCTCCCAAGATGTATGAGAGTTTGTCGAAGATATATTTTTTGAACCAAGTCCAACAGAAGGAGTAATGAATGCAAAATAAGAAAATAACTCAAAGATGGAAGGAAGAAGAAAAAAAACTTCATTCACAATTTACTAAGGGCTTGATGATACAATGTTCGAGATCATTGCTCCAATAAATACTTCAAAAGAGACTTGAGAAATACTCAAAAGCATTTAGTGGTGTCGATAACGTAAAAAATCTTTGTCTACAAGTTTTACGAGCTGAGCTTGAAAAATTATAGCAAGGTACTTCTGAATCTATTTCTGATTACTACTTAAGTCATTTCTATTATTCATCAAATGAGATGAAATTACGTTTGACATACTTTGTTTTCTGTTAGAGTCTCTTAATATTTGTTTTACTAGGAAGACCTAATATAAAGTCGACGGATGACTTGGATCTGTCTTACCATTAAATTGGAGCAGCATTGAAGGGGTTGGGATGTCACCATCTTACCACTAAATTAGAATTGTATTGAAAGTGTTTGTTTCTTTTATAAATATCATATATATCTCTCGATTTTAAGAGAGAGAGAGAGAGAGAGAGAGAGAGATAGATGAAGAATATATATACATACATATATGCTGCCTGCAAAGAATATATATATATATATATATACATGTATATACATGTATATACATGTATATACATGTATATACATGTATATACATGTATATACATGTATATACATGTATATACATGTATATACATGTATATACATGTATATACATGTATATACATGTATATACATGTATATACATGTATATACATGTATATACATGTATATACATGTATATACATGTATATACATGTATATACATGTATATACATGTATATACATGTATATACATGTATATACATGTATATACATGTATATACATGTATATACATGTATATACATGTATATACATGTATATACATGTATATACATGTATATACATGTATATACATGTATATACATGTATATACATGTATATACATGTATATACATGTATATACATGTATATACATGTATATACATGTATATACATGTATATACATGTATATACATGTATATACATGTATATACATGTATATACATGTATATACATGTATATACATGTATATACATGTATATACATGTATATACATGTATATACATGTATATACATGTATATACATGTATATACATGTATATACATGTATATACATGTATATACATGTATATACATGTATATACATGTATATACATGTATATACATGTATATACATGTATATACATGTATATACATGTATATACATGTATATACATGTATATACATGTATATACATGTATATACATGTATATACATGTATATACATGTATATACATGTATATACATGTATATACATGTATATACATGTATATACATGTATATACATGTATATACATGTATATACATTTCTGAATCTATTTCTGATTACTACTTAAGTCATTTCTATTATTCATCAAATGAGATGAAATTACGTTTGACATACTTTGTTTTCTGTTAGAGTCTCTTAATATTTGTTTTACTAGGAAGACCTAATATAAAGTCGACGGATGACTTGGATCTGTCTTACCATTAAATTGGAGCAGCATTGAAGGGGTTGGGATGTCACCATCTTACCACTAAATTAGAATTGTATTGAAAGTGTTTGTTTCTTTTATAAATATCATATATATCTCTCGATTTTAAGAGAGAGAGAGAGAGAGAGAGAGAGAGATAGATGAAGAATATATATACATACATATATGCTGCCTGCAAAGAATATATATATATATATATATATACATGTATATACATGTATATACATGTATATACATGTATATACATGTATATACATGTATATACATGTATATACATGTATTCTTTAGATTTTAAGAGAGAGAACAAGGAAAAATACTTTGATTCCTATTGAGAAAAAGATATAAATTATTTGATATTAATATGAGAAGATATACAAAGAGAATTATGGTTGAATGGAGATGATCAAATCTTTAATTGATCTCACATAATAAAAAATTAATTTTCTTCGAATAGATGAAAGTTATCAAATCATTTTAAATATAAAAAATGATGATGACAGGTTTATTAGGAAAAACCTGAACTACCAAATAATAATTCTAAAACATTATTATCTATAATCTTTTAGAATACTAGCAATAGAAACTTTTAGCCCACGCCTTTAGATTTCATAATAATTCAAGGAGGAGGAATTAATTATCAAATATTGCATAGACTCTCTTTTGAGTTCCATTGCCTCCAATTATATAGACATGGTAGGATACTCATACATCACATCACTCAAACATTTATAAAAATTCAAGCCAACTTAACAAATATTAACCACACTTATAAATCCACAAGCGTAAAAATTTAGACAATCAAAACTCCAACCATTTACCATAAGTTTATATCATTGTAAAACTAACATAACATTCTAAAATCCCAAACATAAGAGGTCTTTTAAAGCTTTTACATGATATATCAATCCAAATTTACCGACACATTTCATTACACGTAAAATATACTTATACAACAATCATAATATAATAACCCACAAAGACCTGCCCACAATCTGAATAGCTTTTCATTGCCTCAACCCAATTCTAACATTTTACTGCACCTCAACTCCTCGATGCCATCCGCAGATTTTTGCTTCAGCAGGCAACATACATGTATGTACATATCTTGCTAGAGTCTCTTAATATATATTTTACTAGGAAGACTTGGTATAGAGTAGTACATGGACGACTTGGACCAGTCTTACCACTAAATTGAAAGAAGAGGTTGGGATATCATTGGATTACCACTAAATTGGAGCCATATTGAAAGGATTTATTTATTTTTTATAAATATCATATATATATATATATATCTAGATTTTAAGAGAGAGAAAAAGATGTGAAGAATATATATATATATATATATATATATATATATATATATATAGAGAGAGAGAGAGAGAGAGAGAGTAGAGTCATTGTTAGTTGGATATTCAATTTCAATTCATGGCTTTGGCATAATATAAAAAGGACTTGGAGTAATAGAGACAAGATTTGTGTTTCACATACTTTATTTTTTGTTAGAGTCTCTTAATATTTATTTACTAGGAAAATCTAATATAAAGTAGACGGATGACTTCGATCAATCTTACTATTAAATTAGAGTAGCATTGAAGGGTTGGGATATCAACATCTTACCACTAAATTAGAATCGTATTGAAGAGGTTTGTTTCTTTTATAAATATCATATATATTTCTAGATTTTAAGAGAAAGAACAAAATGTGAAGAATATATATATATATATATATAAGAGGAGTCTTTGTTAGTTGGATGTCCAACTTATGACTTTAGCATAATATAGAGGCGACTAAGTCTTGCATATCACATGATTTTGGTTTTTGTTCAGAGTCTTTTAATATTTGTTTTGACTCTGAAGATATGATATAGAGTGGATTGACGACTTGAGTAAGTTTTACCTTTAAATTGGAATAGTATTAAAGGGGTTGTAATGTTATTATCTTAGGAGCTGTATTGAAGAGCTTTATTTTTTCTATAGATATTCTATATATCTTTAGATTTTAAGAGAGAGAATAAGATATGAAAAATACTTAGATTCCTCCTAAGAGAAAGATATAACTTATTTGATGTTAATAGGAGAAGATATACAAAGAGAATTATGCTTGGAGGTGTCCTTTCATTAGGTAATCTAGAGAGCTATACAAAATTAAAATGACTATCATTGCTTGATAATATTAGATAATATGGTCCTATTTAATTATGTAAGATATATTATAGATATGATTATATTCTGATTATGGTTATCAGTCAATAGAAATGATGTCCAATTATGATGGGATTCCTTCGGAGATGATCTTGATGGGAGAAACTCTCCTAATTACTTATTCTAGACCCTATACTCTTGCCTATAAATATATAAGACCTCCTAAGGATTATACACACAATACACAGATATGTGGATACATGACATTACTGAGAGATTATAAATCTTCTCTAATCTCTCTTTAGTTACGTGAACCAATCAATAAGAGATTATAAATCTTCTCTCATATCCCCTTTATCCCTAAATCTATCGCTTATAGTGATTCCTAAATCTAACTCTAGTTTCCTAGATTGACAAAAAAAAGAAAAAGAAAAAAAAGATATATAGTATATCCAAATGAAGATTCTTCTAAGCTCCCAAGATGTATGAGAGTTTGTCGAAGATATATTTTTTGAACCAAGTCCAACAGAAGGAGTAATGAATGCAAAATAAGAAAATAACTCAAAGATGGAAGGAAGAAGAAAAAAAACTTCATTCACAATTTACTAAGGGCTTGATGATACAATGTTCAAGATCATTGCTCCAATAAATACTTCAAAAGAGACTTGAGAAATGCTCAAAAGCATTTAGTGGTGTCGATAACGTAAAAAATCTTTGTCTACAAGTTTTACGAGCTGAGCTTGAAAAATTATAGCAAGGTACTTCTGAATCTATTTCTGATTACTACTTAAGTCATTTCTATTATTCATCAAATGAGATGAAATTACGTTTGACATACTTTGTTTTCTGTTAGAGTCTCTTAATATTTGTTTTACTAGGAAGACCTAATATAAAGTCGACGGATGACTTGGATCTGTCTTACCATTAAATTGGAGCAGCATTGAAGGGGTTGGGATGTCACCATCTTACCACTAAATTAGAATCGTATTGAAAGTGTTTGTTTCTTTTATAAATATCATATATATCTCTCAATTTTAAGAGAGAGAGAGCAAGAGATGAAGAATATATATATACTGCCTGCAAAGAATATATATATATATATATGAGTTGTTAGTTGGATGTCCAATTCATGCCCTTAGCATAATGTAGAGACATCTTGGAGTGATAGAGTCAACATTGCATCTACCATGTCCAAGTGATATGAAGAGGTTTATTTCTTCTATAGATATTCTAAGTATTTTTAGATTTTAAGAGAGAGAACAAGGAAAAATACTTTGATTCCTATTGAGAAAAAGATATAAATTATTTGATATTAATATGAGAAGAAATACAAAGAGAATTATGGTTGAGCGAAGATAATCAAATCTTTAATTGATCTCACATAATAAAAAATTAATTTTCTTCGGATAGACGAAAGTTATCAAATCATTTTAAATAGAAAAAATGATGATGACAGGTTTATTAGGAAAAACCTGAACTACCAAATAATAATTCTAAAATATTATTATCTATAATCTTTTAGAATACTAGCAATAGAAACCTTTAGCGCACGCGTTTAGATTTCTTGATAATTCAAGGAGGAGGAATTAATTATTAAGAGGGGAAGCTTAAAAATTTGTCATCACCATGCAATGAACTTAGAAAGTGAACAGATACCAACAAAAACACACATTAAAGGGCTTTTATTTTATAATTACCCCAAATATTGCAGAGGCTCTCTTTTGAGTTCCATTGCCTCCAATTATATAGACATGGCAGGATACTCATACATCACATCACTCAAACATTTATAAAAATTCAAGCCAACTTAACAAATATTAACCACACTTATAAATCCACAAGCGTAAAAATTTAGACAATCAAAACTCCAACCATTTACCATAAGTTTATATCATTGTAAAACTAACATAACATTCTAAAATCCCAAACATAAGAGGTCTTTTAAAGCTTTTACATGATATATCAATCCAAATTTACCGACACATTTCATTACACGTAAAATATACTTATACAACAATCATAATATAATAACCCACAAAGACCTGCCCACAATCTGAATAGCTTTTCATTGCCTCAACCCAATTCTAACATTTTAACGAGCGACAAGCTATCCTGAAAAATTCATATAGCAACGAAGTGAGCTACAAAAGTCAGAAAGTGACTAACGTATCCATGGTAAGAGAGGATAGTTTCAAACAAATATAGTATCAAAATGTAAGGCAGGGATACAAGAATTCTTAGATATCATCTCATTAGATATAGAATCACAAATATCATTTCATTCAAAACATATTTTGTTCATAACAAATGAAGTAAAGATCATTTGGAGCATATCAATAACGTAAAAAGCATTTCGAAGCCTATCAATGGCGCATGGAATATTTTAGAGCATATAATGACGTATGAAATATTTTAGAGCATATCAATGTTGTATGAAATATTTTGATACATATTAATGGTATATGAAATATTTTGAAATATATCAATAACATATGAAATATTTCGGAGCATATCAATGACATATGAAACATTTTGAAGCATATCGAAAGAATAAATGAGAAACATAAGCTCAAATGTTATATTTAATATTGTATTCATTTTATTCTTATCCAAGGTGCACATAGAAACTCATATACAATACTTTGGATATCATATCAAAAACACAAAGAGTGAAGTGAAATCATAACATAATATGATTTATCTATTTCTAAACGACCACTAAACATAAGTCTGCCCCGTTTAAAAGCTGATAAGAGTATCGTTGGCTCTATACATAACTCAATTTCCCATTTCTAGTAAAGGTTCACATTATCCCACAAACACCGGAGTATGATGCTAACACAAACTTTTGCATAATGCATTCATATATGAAAAGAATTAGGGATTAAAGTATACAAAAGTTCAAATCAATTATATAAGGCTCAATTGAAGGAAGAATTGTAGATAAATTAAATTTCAAAGAGATGAAATAAGAATAGGCAAAATTGACAAAAGTTTTGTTCTAACAGATTTTGTGACAAACATTGTACAAATAATTTGAATAATTAATTATACTCTAATTTATTCAAGAAAAAATCATTGGAAAGATATATCAATCTACTTTCAGATAAAATAAGTTTTATACAAATTGGAGATTCCAACAGGGAGTTACAAATAATTTGGTAACCAAAGGTTAGAGAACAAAATCTCTATTTTGCAGAATACATATGATCGATTCCAATAGATGTTTAGATAGGTATTTATACTTTAAATCTTTCAAATAAGGTACTGAAATATAGATATATGAATCTAGTTTCTAAAGAATTATGTTTCATACAAATTAGATTTTTCAACAAAATGTTACAAGTAATATAGTAACGAAAGGTCAGAGAATAGTATCTCTATTTTGCAAAATCCATAAGGTCGATTCAAATAGAAGTTTAGGTAGCATTTGAGCTCCAAATCTTTTAATCAAGGTACTTTACGAGTCTAGTTTCCAACAAAGCATGTCTTGCACTAATAAGAGTTTCCAATAGAGAGTTATAAGTAGTTTAGCATCGAAAGGTAAAAAATTACGGTCTTTATTTTGTAGAATTCATATGGTCAATTGAAATAGATGTTTGAGCAGTCATTTGAACTCCGAATATTTGAGTCTATTTTCAGATAAAGTAAGTTTTACCAAAATCAGAATTCGGTATAAAGAGTTATAACAAAAATAAAACAGATATGTCATAAATCTCGAAATTTTCATATTTAAAACTTTACATCTAAACAAGAGGAATATCAGATGTAGGCTAGAACTTTTCAAATTTTTTATAATCAAGGCAAAAGTAGAGATTAGATTTACAATAAAAAAGGGTTAGAGTACTTGACTTTGAAGAAATAGATCACAAATAAAAGGATTTGAGCAAAATCCCTAAGCCCAAAATCCTTCCCCTTCTTTTTCTTCTTCTTCTTCTCCCTTTCTCACTCTCTTCTCCACCGATGGCTGTTTTCCACAGCTAACTGCCTTCTCAGGTTTCTTAAGGAAGAAGATAGAGATGATGGAAGATATTTTTTCTTTTTATTTTTTTTACAATTCAATCTTTATATTATTTATATTTACAAATATATCTTTAGATTTTATAAATGGGTGCTTTATGAACATTTCAAAACTGAAACAAATCCTTATAAATATTTTAAAAATGAGGGATATTACATTTAAAGCATCCGATATATACAGAGAAGTGTTTCCAATATAATTAAAAATATTTATTTTTACTTACATTAGTTTGCAGTTTCAAAGATCAGCATAATTACAACCCAAATCAGAGTTGGGAAGGTTCATCATAACGAATGGTCTTAGGGAATACAAAACTTCCCTTGAAGTAGAGTGTGGTATCTTAACATAAGCTTACATCTAGATAGATGTTTGCTCCAACTAAACGTAAAAATATTTAGATAAAAAAGTTGTTTGGACGCTAACAACTACGGCAGATACAGAAACCAAGTTAGAAATCTCTGCTTGACGAGAGTATCACTTTTGTTACCCTATATAAAAGAGAAAAGAAATCTTTTCAGCAATATAAGAAGTTGTTTTTCTCTATGATATCAGAGCAGACATGTCCTGATATTATACAGGTAAGAAGAGTTCTATCTCACTTCTAACATTGCCTTTTTGCTGAAGAACAAAAGGACATTATAAAACAAAATTGTATGTTTATAAGCTGTTACTTGCTTAAAACCACTTACATAATTTTGTTGTAGATTTTCTTCTCCTCAAGAAGAAGAATAAAAGGAATGATAGGAGCAGCAGTATAATCAGCGCTGGGACGACAGCGATCAGCACAATGGTGAATGTAGCAAGCTTCCTTCCTTTGCTGCCAATTTGACATGTACTATGACAGAGACATATATCCGGATTGTTGTCCACTCTTTGCAGAACATAAAGTTCATAAAATATAATTATTAGTATTAGGTAGAAGGAATTGTGGGAAGATTTGGGATGTTAGACTACAGCACAAACCTGAACTCAAGCAATCCTTTTGATTGTCTATCACATAAAGAAGCTGGAATAGGTCCATTGAGTCGGTTATTTGACAAAAATCTGCAAAAAGTTTGATATTGCTCATCCATTAGCATATAATATGTGGAGAAAGAAGTCCTGAAGCATGTGCACAACAAAGTTGAAGTTTTCGATATTGAAAAAGGATGCACCAGGTGAATTGTGTAAGAGAGAAAAATCTGTTCTTACAGCACATTGAGTGATGTCAATTCTTCTAAAGAGGGCGGTATTGGGCCTGTTAAATCATTGTTTGACAAGTCCCTGAGACAAAATACATGGATTACATTAGTTATTGATATGTTTTCATAAGAAATTTCATTAAAAAAAAAGTAGCTACATGTTGATCTATATAACTTTGGTCCTTGGAAACCAGATTGCATTAGTAAAGCCATATTAGTTCAGTTTGGATGTGGTTAAAGAAAACCCCAAGCTAATGCTTAGGTTTGTAAACTGGTCCATCTGCATTCCTGATTTTGGCAACTAACATGAAAAAACAAAAGCCATTTGTTTATGAAGTTAGAAAAAGGAGATTAGAAGTGAATAAAATACACATGTAAAAGGGTAACAAGTCAATTTCGTGCAACATCTACAAATTGTTCTCAAGGTCTCTGCATGAGATGTTGCTAGCCAGCAGCCTCTGACGATAAATTTAGAAACTTACAAATAGTTAAGGGCCTTCAGATTAGCCAAAGCATTTGGTACAGCACCATTCAACCCATGATAAGAGAGGTTTCTGCAAAAGAAAATAAAGTAGAAATCATTACATCAGAACCAGTGCTATTTATTGATGTCTTTTAAAACAACCAAATCTTGGAGCTTACAATGAGGTGACTCTTGGGGTACCAGAGCTTGAGTAGGTGCAATTTACTCCACTCCAAATGAATTGCTGCGGAGCACAAGGATCCCCCTGCCATATCTTCATCTGATATAATTTCTTTATCCCCATCATAGCATCAGCTGTTAATTTTACAGGTTAAGCCAATGTCTGATATGCTATGCAGAGAGAAATTCTTATTTACTTCAGGAAAGAGATAGTTTCGGTACAGATCAACCATGGTCCACCATACTGAATTCAATCTATTGTGAAAAAAATCCAAGGTTGGCATGTAATTGGATGCATGCCATATAGATGATTATTGTAGCCCCCTTGGAACAAATTTTAATATTGATTTCAAAATAGTAAATGGGCCCCATGAAGCATTTTGACACAACTCTGCCCGGAAAAACTTTTCACATGCGTGAGCACACCTACAGCCACACCTTATATGATTTGGTTTAGATGTTTGTATGATCTTACCATTGATATTAATATCCAAATTGTGCTTGACCAAGCTTACGAGTAACTATCTTGAAATGATATTTACAGGCACCTCAGAACCATTAGATACATCACTTGTCGTTCGGTAACCCAGTCATTTTATATATTGTCAATCTCAGTCATATATATTGTTGTCAATCTAACTTTTGTTTATCATCTCATACATGTCAAATCTCCACGAGAAGTAAAAGCGTAGAAGAATATAAATTATGATTTCTGATAATGCATAGTTCAAGTGCTTGGACTCAACAAGAATAATTAACATTTTTTCCCGAAAAGTATGCATATCCTCTGAACATAGGATTGACAGTTATGCATAATATCTCAAACATTTCATTGCAATAATCAAGTCTTTGGAATTATTGTACACTCCAAGTTGACCAAATGGATCCCTAAGTAAGTTCCCGTAGACTGATTATTTTAACAAAGGTGGCAGAAGATGTGCTTCATTTTACCAATGCTAAAACAAAATAAAGGAAAGAAACAATGTATTCATCTTCAACTTAATATGTAAACTTCAAATCAGCAATCGGCTAAATAAGCAAACAACTTATTGTATATGTTCAGGTAAGACACCAGTGAAATGGATAATGCACTGTTTTATGCCAATAACATACTACACTTTTTTCCTTCAGAAAACGGATAAAAGTGGGGGAAAGCATGAATGGTCACATTGCATGTTAGTCTTCCAAAAGTGTGCAGGTAATTAATAAGAAAAACACAGTTCATCTTGAGGGAAAAAAAAAAAAAGAACAAGCAGATGATACAAGTTATTGACCGGACTAGAGCAATGGATGTCAAAAGTAGTGGTGGGATAGCATACCATCGGCTGGATCTGTTGCCACAACTGAAAGATTAATAGGAATGTAAACCTCAGCAGCATTGAGGATGGGGGGAAGGGTGGAACCGGCCACCCTTGTCAGATTAAAATAACCATTTAATCCTGGGTACGCCAGCCGATGGACGAAATGGACATGAGTTGCCAGTAGATATGCAGGACTGATGTTATCACTATCGGGTTCCCCGTCTGCTCTCACCTGAAAAATTCTACTTCCATTCCCACTTAAATAGTCGAAATCAGCAAAGTGCAAATAAATATAGAATGTTGTTTGAACACTCGAATTGAGGCCATAGCCCAAGAAATATTGCAATGTAAAATTATCTGCAGCAACAGTTGCAGTCCCCATGACCACACCTGGGACCTCATAAGCATCACCACGAGTGGTCTTGATTCCCAAAGTACTGCTTGTAAAATTCCATGTTTCACAACCAATATAACCGTTGCAAGGATCCCATGTCCTATCATATTTATCTTCTGGATACCTGTACAGCATGAAATTTGTTAACCAATCTATATTATTAATACAGATATGATTTTGATAGACTCGACCACTTTTCAAAGGCATAATAAAGAGAGATTATGCTAGTCGTGTTCGTTAAGACTCCTCCTTCGCCACACACGACAATGTTAATCATTGTCCTCATCGAGTTTGCTGCCCTTTCCCAATTGTGGTAATTATCTGCTGGGATCTCCTATTTCTGCTCACTTATTTGTATCGGATATATGTGATTATTTCTAAAGTGTTGGTCCGCTTATCTTTTTGTTGCTTTACTGGAGTCTATACGGTATGCTAAGTGTAATCAAATTATAACATTATGCTAAGTTCATTTAGCTGCTTGTTCTTCGTGTCTAACTTGTGTAATTAAAGAACCATAATTACGGTATTGTTCATTGTAATTTCGCTTCTATAGATAATTAAACTTGGATCTTAATTGGGTTTGATTTAGTCTAATAGTATTTTCTAGCGATGAACACTTTTACTGGACATATGTGGTTAAAATTGAGAGTCAGTTTAATCAAAATTGTAATCGAAGAGTATACAGAGTCAATTACTTCTACAGTGCAAATGAGTCTTTATGTTTGTTACAATTTGTTGAGATAACCACAAACAGATTATAACACTTTGTTCCCTTTATAGAAGATCAAGGCTCTATCCCTTTCCAAATTTTCAGTAGTGATTCGGCCTCAAAAGAACTACCCTAAGCAATGAATCACGTATACGCCCCCACATTACGCGGTTCTCTGTTTGATTTGGTAAATAAAGGAAAGCTAGGAGAAAACCCTCGGGTTCAAGAAATCCCCTTTCTCAATGCGAGGCATGAACAATGTACAATCCGTATGGGAGAAGAAATTTCAGCAAGCATGGATTGGAAGGTCTGCGTTTACCTGAGGGTGTCGTTGGTGAGGGATCCAAAGTTGTGGCGAATGTAGAACAGTAGTGCTGCGGATTGATTCGCGTCCTGGTACGCCAGATGGTTGTCGATATGCCTCAACTCCAGCAAAGATATGAACGGCGTTCCCGAACCAATGTTGACCAGGCATATCGACAGGGAGTCGGACGGGGCGAGAGTAATAATCTCGGCCTCGTAAAGTGTGAACGCCTTGGTGATGTTGATGCGTCGCCAGAGGTTGACACCGACATAGAGATGGAATAGCAGTGGTGGGGCGACGGAGTCCCCAATGGCTTGGCCGTCGTAGTTGCCGTGAACGAAGGAGGCCCTTACGAGATA
>LVTN01002666.1:2971-15143 GCA_001649415.1 Musa itinerans
AAGTTGTTTAAATCTTTAGCCTCTTGAATAGCAATGACTTTAGGGTCCGAACTCTTAGGAAATGATCTTAGAATCTTATTTATGAGCTTAGAATCCAAAAAACTTTTACTGAGTCATTTTAGACCATTGACGACATCCATGAAATGGGTGTACATGTGTCGCCTATGGTCTCGCTCGGTTTCATTCGAAAAAGTTCAAAAAAATGTATCAAAAGATTGATTTTTGACTTTTTCACTCTACTTGTGCCTTCGTGAGTCACTTCGAGTGTATGCCAAATATCAAATGTGGTTTCACATACCGAAACACGATTGACCTCATTTTTATCAAGCACACAAAATAAGACATTTATAGTCTTTGCATTAAGAGCGAAAGTCTTCTTCTCCAATTCATTCCAATCGATCATTGGAAGAGAAGACTTCTAAAATCCATTTTCAACAAGATTCCAAAGTTCAAAATCTATGGAAATAAGGAAGATCCTCATTCGGGTCTTCTAATAGGTGTAGTCCGTCCCACTGAACATGAGCAGACGTGTAATAGAGTGGCCCTCTTGGTTTCCGGTGTATGCCATCTCTCTTGGGATTTAATCCGATTGAGAGTTAACCCCGTTCTGATACCAATTGTTAGGATCAAAGCACTAAGAGCGGGGGGGTGAATTAGTGCAGCAGAAAACTTTTGATGATTTCAAGATGACGTTTATACAATAAAAACAATTTTGATGCGAAAGCTGATTCGAAAAATACTTCAACTTAATATTAAGCAAAAGTAGAGTTGAAGTAAAGTAATGGAGGCTGTTTATAGTTTAAGATAGAGAGTAGAATGTAAATGCAAACCGAGATTTTGAGAGGTTTGATCAGTCTTGACCTACATCCACTTTTGGCTTCCTCCTCCGATGAGGTCACCAACGTCCACTTGAGGCCTTCCTTCAATAGGTGATGGCCAACCACCCTTTTACAGCTTTACTCCTTTTGAGGGGCTTAGGAGACAACCCTTACAGATTTTTCACTCCTCTCTTGAATGATCAAAACTTAGAAGAAAAGAGGGAGAAGAACTTTTGGCCTTTACAACACTTTTGAGCTCTAAAAATCACAGAGTAAGATCAAGTTTTCGGTGCCCTTTCATGTAGGAAAGGGTGGGGTATATATAGGCCCCAAACTGGTTTGAATTTGGAGCTCAAAAATGTCATCTCCCGGATTTTCGGGGTCCTGGCGGTACCACCGCCTGACTGGGCGATACTACCGCCTGACAGAGCTCGGAGACCGAGGTCTGGCAGTACCACCGCTTGACAGGGGCGGTTCCACTGCCTAGCAGAGCTCGGAGACCGAGCTCAGGCGGTACCACCACCTGATAGGGGCGGTTCCACCGCTTGGCAGACCTAGGAGACTGAGCTCTTAGGCGGTGCCACCGTCGGCTAGGAAATCTGGGTCTGAATGGGCTGATCCATTTGGCCCAATTTAGGTCTATCAAGGGCCCAATTTCCCTCAGATTAAGTTAATGGGATCACCTCCCATTCCTAACTTAATCATCATGCTATCTACGATTATTTAAGACATAAATACTACAACTTGCTCTAGTGCGTCAATCGCTTCTTCCGGTGAGCTTCCGGCGAACTTCCGACAAACATTCGACGAACCCTCGGCGATGCTCCGACGGACTTCCGACAAACTCCTGGATATGCGACGATCCACTTGGCGAGTTCTGACGAGCTTCTTTGGCAAGCTCCTGGACTTCTCGGATTTGTTCTCGCAGAACCTCCGATGACCGTCCAGACTTCCGTCGAACTCTCGAACCCTCAATGTGATCATGGTCTTGACTCCAGCGCAACTCCTGCTGCATGTCTTTCATCATAGTTAATCCTGCACACTTATCTCAACATATGGATTAGATAACAATGATAATTGACTTCATCATCAAAATCCGAGATTCAACAATTAAGGCATAGTTCACCACCTCAACTTTGATGGTTTGGTCCTTATCTTCAGATATACTTGATTCGTCCTATGTAGCCTTGAATGCTTTCTTCTTCTTTGGTGGCTTCTTCGATTTATAGCAAGTTGTTGTGTCATTTTAAAGTTCATTTTTAGAATTAGTCTTTTTCATGAAGTTTTTAAATTTTTTTCTCAAAAGTTCTATGTCATCATCACTTGAGCTTTCGCTCGAGTGATCTTCTATTATTCGAAGTGCCAAATCCTTTATGTTATTTAGAAGGTTGTTCTCAATTTATCATGTGCTATACACGTCATTTTACAGGTCATTAAAGACCCAATAAGTTCTTCAAGCGGAAAGTTATTTAGGTCCTTTGCCTCTTTTATTACTATTACTTTAGGATCCCAACTTTTTTAGAAGGGATCTTAATATCTTATTAATAAGTTTAAAATTAAAAAAACTTTTATCAAGTACTTTTAAACCATTGACGATATCCATAAAACAAGTATACATGTTTCCAATAGTCTCGCTTGGTTTCATATGAAATAACACAAAATCATGCATCAAAAGATTTATCTTAGAATCTTTTACTCTATTCATGCCTTCATGAGTTACTTCTAGTTTGTGCCAAATTTCATATGCAGTTCACATAAAGAAATATGATTAAACTCTCTTTTGTTCAAAGCAAAAAATCGAACATTCATAGCTTTCTTCTCTAAATCATTCCATTCGTTCCTTTAATTAGAAGACTTTTGAAAACCATTTTCAATGATATTCCATAAATTGAAATATAAAGAAAGCAAGAAAACCATCTCTCTTAGGTGTTAAACCAAATATAGAGAAACGTGGCTCTAATATCAACTGTTAGGATCGTGTTGGCACTAAGAGCGGGAGTGAATTAGTGCTTATGTAAAAATTATGTCAATTTGAAAACTCGTTCAATGTAGAAAAACCGTTTCGATGAAGCCCATATCAGAAAGTGCTTAAGCTTGACTTAGAGTAAATGTGAAGTGAAGTGAGCAACTAAGTAAGCAATAAAAGTAAGCAGCAAAGGAAAAGAGCACACCAGATATATAGTGGTTCGGTCATCGTGACCTACATCCACTCTAGATTCCTCTTCACTCACGGCCACCGGCTTCTACTACTGATCTTCTTTCCAATGGGCAAAGATCAACTACCCTTATAACTCTTTCTCCTATTCACAAGTTCAAGAGAAAACTTTTACACTTCTCTATTTTACACTTAGACCGTACTTCTCCCTTTAGAAGAACTTCTAAATACTAGGAAGAGGTGACTCTATGCTAAGAGAGATTTACAACTTTTTTTCATAAGAATTCTTTCCCCCTTTTCAACTCAATATATTGCTTTACCAAGTAGAAATAACTAGGATATTTAAAGACCCAAAATAACTTCAAAAATGAAGCCAAAAAAGGTCTCATCTTGGGTTTCTCGGGTCCTGGCCTGTGTTGGGTGGTACCACCGTCTACAGCACTATCGCTCAGCGGTACCACCACTCAATTTGGTGGTACCACTGCTTGACACATTTTGGGAGACTATGTTTGGGCGGTACCACCACCTGACATAGTTTGGGAGATTGAGTCTAAACAGTATCATCGCCCAGTTTGACAATACCATTGCTTGACATATTCTTGGAGATTGTGTTTGGATGGTACCACCACCTAGTCTGGGTGGTACCACCGCTAGACCCTACGACAGGTCACTGAATGGGCTAAATAATAGGCCTAATTTAGCCTTGATTCATGCCCAATTGGCTCCTAATTGAGTTAGCATTGTTTCACCCCAATACTAACTCAATTAGACCTAAACTAACTTGATCTAGAGAAATTATTACAAAGCACGAATCATATGTTGTCTGGTATGTCATTGGTTCTTTCGATGCTTCGTCCGATCCTTCGGCACATCGTCCTCTCCTTCGGCGTATTTCCCAATCAATATGTTGACTCCTGCAACTTCTAATCTCCTTGGCGCAATGTCCGATCCTTCGGCCTGATGCCTGAACTCACGACATGAAGTCCTTCTGTCGGCACATCGACTGATCCTCCAGCCCGACGTCCAATCTCCTAACATCTTCAACTCTGGCCCATTGTCCGATTCCTCCTGCTTCAATCAATTTGCCTCTCCTTGATCGAAGCTAGTCCTATGTTACTCAAAACGGAGATTAGCTCACAAACTCATCAATTGATTTTATAATCAAAATATGAGATTCAGCAATTCTAAGTTATAAACTCTTGAAAAGTGTTGAGTGTTCCTCTCCTCCTCTTTACAGTTTAGAGCTCATTCTAAGAGAGGTGTGAGACTTATAAAGGTTCTTTCCTAAACTTGTGAAAAGGAGAAAGAGTTGTAAAGATGGTAATTGGTCTTCGCACATTGAAAGAAGATTGTTAGTGAATGCTAAAGGCCTCGATGGAAGAGGAATCGGGAGTGGACATAGGTCACGACAATCAAACCGCTATAAATTCAGTGTGCATTTCCTTTCTACTCTTTATTGCTATTTCTTTCTGAGTTAATTGCTTATTACACTTACTCTAAGTCAAGCACAATTTCAATATTAGTTTTCATCAAACGAAATTTTTGAAATTAGTTCAACTTATACGAAAGCACTAATTCACCCCCCTAGTGTCGTTACGGTCCAAACAATAGGTGCCTTGTAAGCCAATTGTATGAGTGATGGCACGTGTGACGTGATACATACTCTTTTTACAAATTATATATTTGGCATTTTTATCACTTTATATTGCCTATTACATATATTGTGATATTCATAGATCCGTGTAATGGGAATTGGATCATGATGATATCATGATAATAAGATCGATTCACCTTTAAAGATAGACCCTAAATAATCCCTATTGTAGGTTACTCGAGAGGGACATTGAGATATGCTGATAAACTGGTGTACTATATTCTCATCCAAATGATGGAGGCGTTGGGTCTCATAGTTGATGATACAGTATAGGTGTTCATTAGAGAATGAGTTCACTAATCGATTCGCTCACAGAATGCTGGATGGTTGATGATACCTCATTATCAGATAATAATTTTGTCATCCCAATGGTATATCTGACACTTAGACTTAAGACACCAAGGATATCATAAATGAGTACTCCACTCTTTGATAGCGGACTTATAGGCTTAGAAGTCCCAAATTTAGCACAGTCGATCATCGGGAGTGACAACCAACCTTACGAGGGCTATTGAGTGTCAATAGAGCATTATCCACTCTCGATGTCATGAGGGAAATATCTTATATATTTTTACTCTGACAAATCTCTAGCCATGGTCATTCGGATTGAAGAAGCATGAGTTCTCTAAGAGAATCCGATTAGAGCAAGGCTCGAGTATAAATCATATGGGCTTGATAGCACCATACCCAAAATACGAAATTTGGGATATTAGATGGATGAGGGACTATATTGAATCTTATATTTTCATGATGAAATCAATTGATGAAGCTATGATCTAATCAGCATTTGAGTGATGTAAGACTAACTTCGATCATGGAAAGACAAATCGATTGAAGTAGGAGAATCAGACATTGGGTTGGAGGATTGGTCGATGTGCTAGAAGATAGACTTTGTGTCGTGAGTTCAAGTATCGGGCCAGAAGGATCAGACATTGTGCTAAGAAGATCAGGTGTTATGGGAGATCAACTTGCCGATGGATTGAGCAATACATCGAAAGAGAGGACAATGCGTCGAAGGATTGGATGAAGCATTGGATAAACTAATGACATACCAAAAAATATAAGATTCATGCTTGTAATTATATGTGTTTGGATCAAAGTAGTTTAGATCTTAATTGAGTTATTTTTTGGTGTAACTATGCTAACTCAATTAGGGGCTCATTGAGCCTGAATCATGGTTGATTTGGGCCGAATGGAAAGTTTATTTAGTGACCCAAAGTTGGGTCAGTGATGGCACCACCAGACCAAGTGGTGGAACCACCTATTGCTAGTCATAGGTGGCCTGCAAGCTAATCGCATGAGTGATGGCATGTATGATATAATATGCATTCTTTTTTATTATTATATTATTTATCATTTTATCACTTTATATTCCTTATTGTATATATATTGTTATGTCCATGGATCTATGCAATAGGAATCAGATTATGATGAAATCATAATAATGAGACCGATTCACCTTTAAACACAGATCCTAAATAACCTCGATCATAGGTTACTCGAGATAACCAGATATACTAGTGTACTATATACCCGTCCATATGATGGAGGCGGCTGGTCTCATAACTGCTCATGTGAGGACACTAGGGATACAGTATAAGTGCTCATTAGAGAATGAGTTCACTGATTAATTTATTCATGGAATACTTATCACGCCCCCCGAATTTATTATAATTCAACAAATAATCCAGGATGCAAACACACATTTGAGGACACTGAGAAAATATTCAAGTCATTCACATTCATAATTCCATAATTTATAAGACCTGTGTAGTTTAAAATCATACCATCATATCACGTAATGATTTACAAAATTAAAAACCAATATTAGAAATAAGCTTGACTTAGAGTGCATGTTCGTAAGTATAGTGAATAAGTAAGTAAAGTAGTTTCCAATAAAAGTAAAGAGCTTAAAGTAAATGCAAACCGAGTTTTATAGTGGTTCAATCATCGTGACCTACATCCACTCCCGATTCCTCTTCACTTGAGGCCACTAGCTTCCACTACCAATCTTCCTTCAATGGGCAAAGATCAACTACTCTTTTATACTCTTTGTCCTTTTGATAGGCTCAAGAGAGAACCTTTACAACCTCTCTTTTAGACCCCACTCTTCCCTTAGAAAACTTCTAACTCTAGGAGGAAGAGACTCTAAATCTTAAGAGAGTTTCCAACTTTTTCTCAAGTATTTTTTTCCCCTTTTTTAACTCAATTTTGTGCTACTCCATGCAGGAATAGCTGGGATATTTATAGACCCTAAATGACTTTAAAATTAGAGCAAAAAAAGGTCTCATCTCGGGTTTCTTGGGTCTTAGCGGTACCACCGCCTATGCTGGGCAGTACTACCGCCTACAGCATTGACATTGGGCGGTACCACCGCCTAGTCTGATAGTACTACCACTAGTACCCTCTGACAGTATTGCCCAGTCTAGCAATACCAATGCTTGACACAAACTGGAAGACTATGTCTGGGATGTACCATCGCCTCGTCTAGCAGTACCACCGCCCGACATAGTCTTGAAGATTGTGTTTGGGTGGTACCACTACCAGACCTTGCTACAGGATACTGAATGGGCCAAACAATAGGCCCAATTCAACCCTGATTCAGGCCTAATTAGACCCTAATTGAGTTGGCATTGTTTTACCCAAATACCGACTCAATTAGACGTAAACTAACTTGATCTAGACACACAATTACTATTGAATCACGGATTTTGATGATAAAATCAATTGATAAATGATCTAATCTATTTATTGAGATAAGTGTTGCAGGATTATCTATGACAATGGATAAGGTATAAAGCAGATATTGGGCCAGAGTCAAAGATCAAATGATATGTTAAAGATTTGAACGATGTGTTGGAAGCTCGTCGAGCGTTCATCGGGAGTTCACCGAAAGCTCGTGGGGAGTTCACCAAAAGTTCGTTGAGAGTTCGTTGGGAGTTTGCTAAGAGTTTATCGAGAGTTCACTAAGAGTTTATCGGGAGTTCGCTAAAAGCATGCCAAAAAGTTCACTAGAAGTTCGTTGAGACTTCACTAGAAGAATGATTGACATACTAGACAAAGATTGCCTAGTTAATGCCTTAATTATTGTAGTTAAAATCAAGATTGAGTTAGAATTGTGAGGTAATCCCACTAACTCAGTTAGGGGCCAATTGGGCGCAAAATAGGATTGAGTTAGGCTGGATGGATGGCCCACTTGGCTACTTGGAGCCTTGCTAGGCAGTGGCACCGCCTAGGGTAGGCGGTGGAACCGCTTGATGCTCAGCCTCCCAGGTGGTCTAGGCGATGGTACCGTCGATAGTTAATGCTTTCAAGCAATGCTGTGGCCTTGTCAAGCAATGGTACCATCAGAGCTCAGTCTCTAATGCTTTATTAAGCGGTAGTACCGCCAAACTAGGTGGTGGTACTACCTAGTGTCAAAGTACCTAGCGATGGTACCACCAATAATCACGGTGGTACTGCTAGTAACCCAGAAATCTGAGAAGAGACACTTTTTGGCTCCAATTCTGAAACCTTTGGGGCCTATAAATACCCTACTCCTTTCTAAATGAAAGGGTAACAAAGGTTATAACAAAGTATAAAAAAATCTTTGAGTGTTGGGGTGTAAAAGTATTGTAAAAAGAGCTAAGAGTCCTCCTCTTTCTTCAGCTTTCTAATCATTAGAGAAGAGGCGTGAGGGTTGCCTCCTAAACCCATGAAAAGGAAAAAGCTTTATAAGAAGGTGGTTGGTCTTCGCCTATTGAAAGAAGACCATTAGTGGATGCTGGTGACCTCAATGGAGGAGGAATCAGAAGTGGATATAGGTCATAACGACCGAACCATTATAAATCTGGTGTGTTCTTTCCTTACTGCTTTCTTTCACTACTTAGCTGCACTCTACACTTTGTAGTTACTTTAAGTCATTACTTTCATTACTTTCTGATACGAGTTTTTTGAAATGATTATATCGAAAGAAATTTTCTGAATCAACAAAATTTTTATCGCTGCACTAATTCAGCCCCCCCTCTTAGTACCGTATTGATCTTAACAATTGGTATCAGAGCAAGATTACTCTCAATTTAGTTGAAAACCCAAGAGATATGACTTTTGCCGACAATCATGAGGGTCATTCTTTCACATGTCCTCCCATGCTCAATGGAATAGACTACACTTATTAGAAAACTAGAATGAGGATTTTCTTGATTTCTATGGATTTTGAGTTATGGAATATCATCGAAAACGGATTTCAAAATTCTTCTCTTTTAATGAATAATTGGAATGATTTGGAGAAGAAAACTTTCTCTTTGAATGCTAAAGCTATGAATGCTTTGTTTTGTGCATTAGATGAAAATGAATTCATTTGAGTTTCTATTTGCGAAATAGCTTATGACATTTGGCATACACTTGAAATCATACACGAAGGCACGAATAGAGTTAAGGAGTCAAAAATCAATCTTTTAGTTCAAAGTTATGAATTATTTCACATGAAACTAAGCAAGACCATTGGAGACATGTACACTCGGTTTACAAATGTTGTCAATGGTTTAAAAGCACTTGGTAAAAGTTTTTCTAACTTTGAACTTGTTAACAAGATATTAAGATCCCTTCCAAAGAGTTGGGATCCTAAAGTAACTGCAATTCAAGAAGCTAAGGACTTGAACAACTTTCCACTCAAAGAACTTATCGGGTCTTTGATGACCTATGAAATGACGTGCAATGCACATGAAGAACTCGAGAATAACTTTTCGAAGAACAGGAAGGATTTGACACTTAGAACTCAAGAAGACTACTTTAGAGAAAACTCAAGTGATGATGATGATGACTTGAGACTTTTAACAAGAAAATTTTAAAAATTCATAAAAAGAAACAAAACTAAACATGACATTAAAAATAAAAATGAACTTAAAAAGGACTACATAATTTGCTATGAATGCAAGAAGTCGGGGCACTTCAAAAGTCAATGTCCCCAAGTGAAGAAAAAGCAACCGAAGAAGAAGAAAGTGCTAAAAGCTACTTAGGACGATTCGAGCACATCCGAAGACGAGGAACCAACCAACAAAGAAGTCGCAAATTATGCTCTAATGGCACTCAATGACAATGTAAGTGACCTAAATGAATCTTATTTATCTTATGATGAATTACTTAATGCTTTTAGTGATTTGTTTGATGAATGTAAATTAGTTAGTAAAAAGTATAAATTATTAAAAAATGAGCATGCTTCTCTTGTTAGGGAATTAAATAGATTGAACATTGAGCATAATAATGTAATATTGCCTCCTTGTACAAAACGTGAAAAATTAGAGATGCTTAAAATGGAGAATTTGCTACTACATGAAACCTTAGAAAAATTTGAAATAGGAAACAAATCCTTAAACACGATCCTTGCAAAAAGGGATCATTTTGATAGAAGAGATGGAATCGGCTTTGTGAGTAACACTCCCCAAAAGCCAACCATCTTTGTTAAAGGCCCAAATTTACATGTTTTACCCTGAAACAAATGTAATTTTCTTTGCAAATATGGACATTATGCTTATAAATATCTATTTAAGAGGTATAGTCCACATAAGTTAATTTGGGTCCCTAAAGGAACCTTAAATGACTCAATGCAAAATGATAAGTTAGGTATATCTATTTATGAGGAACCCTAGGTAAAGTGGGTATCTAAAAGAAAACCCCATTTCTTGTAGATATGTCTACAATCATAAGGTAGGAGCAAGAATTATATTTTGATAGTGGATGCTTAAGACTTATGACCCAAGATCCAAAATACTTCATAAAGCTCTCTAGCCAAAACAATAAAGGAGAGAAAATTAGAATTAGAACTATCGGTAACAAAATTGAAGATACTTTATATTTAATCAAATCATGCTTGATGATTTAATGATGTAATGATTATTTGATATCTTATGTTTTGGAGTTATGTGTTACACATTTGATCTTGATGATTTTTGTAAAATCTTGGTTTTCTGTTTTAAACAATGATGCATGTTTTTATTTGGCATAAAAAAAAAAGACATGCTTGTATAAAATAAATCACATAAATTGAAACACATAAAAAAGAGAATGTATTATTTTTTAAAATATCTCTATCCCTAAAATCTTATTGAGTTTTTCAATAAGAGATTAATGAGTCTAATTATGTCACTTTGAATATCTTGAAAGTGATTTTGATGATTTGACGATTTGAATTTAAGTAAATTTGTATCCTAATCATGATATAGATTTCTTGACATTTGAAACTTGAGAATTCTTATGCACGAGTTCCTCTCTTATAGTTTTCGGATTTCTCAACTTTTTGAGTCTTCTTTTTCGAGACCGTTTACTTTTATTTCTTCTCTTTGCAATTCACAAAAGAAGAGATTTGAATCATCAATCATTGGTATGTTTGATCTTCAATGAACTGATCATTTCTATAAGAATCCTTCCTTCTATTTATGAAAGTAGAACTTCGTTTCATGAAATGACTTGATATGATATTTACGCAAATGAGTGCTTGCACTATATAATTATGATCTTGCTTGTCTCAAAAGAAAAGAAGGCAAGAGTACTTGCTTGATGTATCTCAAACGAAGGGCTATAATGCTAGACAAAGAAAACAAACAACGATAACATGAGCAAAACAATGTATCGGCGGTGGCACCGCTGGACTGGAGGTAGCACTGCTAGTACACACTAGTTGTAGGCGGTAGCACTGCCTAGCTAGCGATACCATTGCCCGCAACCCTCCCCTATAAAATCCCTTTTAGAGCCGGCGGTAGAACTACCCCCAACACTCACTACACCCCTCTAAACTGCTTCACAATCCCTCATTCCTCATACTCTTCCTGTAGAAACTCAAGAAAACCCTCATCCTTTGCAAATCTAAGGATCAATCTCAACTTTCCAAGAGATCACTACAAGGGGAATCCTCAAAAACTTTCTCTTAATTCATTGATAGATCTTGATTCTTATATGCAGTTCTCTCATCGATAATATGTGTAGTTTTATGGCATCTAAAAGATCCTCAAGGGACAAAGGAAAGAGGAGATTAGATGAAACATATGATTGTTAGGACCGGAGCGGCACTAAGAGGGTGAATTAGTGCAGCAGTAAAGAACAATAAACTTTCGACGATTTAAACACTTTCGGAAACTTCGTACGATAAAAGCAACGTTTCGCTTGAAACCGTTTCGATTGCATTTTAACTTAAAGGCATACGTAAGAAGGAGACAAAGAAGTAGAGCATCAAAGTGAAGATGGTTTGCAGTAATGTAAATGACAATAAGATAAACGCAAACCGATTTACAGTGGTTCGGTCATGCGACCTACATCCACTCCCGATTCCTCTTCACTTGAGGCCACCGGCTTTTCCACTAGCTATCCTCCTTCCAACGGGCGAGGATCAACTCCCTTACAACACCTCTCTTTTTGATGGGTTTAGGAGGTAACCCTTACAAGGCCTCTCAACCCTCTCTAAGGCTAGATCACACTTTAGAATAAGAGGGAAGGTTTTGACACTACTAGAGCAGAGTTTTCCCCTTTTCTTTCTCAATTTTTTGTGTATCTTTCAACCATGAATGAGAGGGG
>LVTN01002667.1:12352-26590 GCA_001649415.1 Musa itinerans
TTAGAGTATAGATTAAGTTAGGATTGGGAGGTAATCCCACTAACTTAATTAAGGGCCAATTGGGCCCTTAACATACCCAAATTGGGCCGAATGGATCAGCCCATTCAGCCCCTGAAATCTTGGCCGGTAGTGGCACCGCTTGGGAAACTTGGTCTCCCAGGATTTCTAGGCGGTGGCATTGCCAGGGCCTGCGGTGGCACTGCTTGGGAGACTCGGTCTCCCAGGAATTCTGGGCGGTGGTACCGCCCCTGTCAGGTGGTGGTACCACTAGAGCTCGGTCTCCGAGCTCTATCAGGCAATCGTACCGCCCAGATTGGGCGGTGGTACTGCCAAAGCTTGGTCTCCAAGCTCTGTCAGGAGGTAGTACCGCCCAGTAATGGCGGTGGTACCACCAGGACCCCAGAAATCCGGGAATGGACACTTTTAGACTCCATTTTCAAACTCATTGGGGCCTATATAAACCCCACCCTTTCCTGTATGAAAGAGCATTAAAATCTTGACATTATCTTGAGTTTTTGAGGCCTTAAAGTGTAACAGTAAAAGCTAGAGTTCTCCTCTTTTCTAAGTGTTAAGATCTTTCAAGAGAGGAGTGAAACTTGTAAGGGTTGTCTCCTAAGCCTGGCAAAAGGAGAAAAGCTGTAAAAGGGTGGTTGGCCTTCGCCTATTGAAGGAAGGCCTCTAGTAGACGCTGGTGGCCTCGTCGGAGGAGGAAGCTGATAGTGGATGTAGGTCACGTTGACCGAACTACTCTAAAATCTCGGTTTCCATTTACTTTGAGTATCTTTCCTTTATAGCAAACTGCCTCTCCTCCTTACTCTGCTTTAATCATATTTATATACGCTTTGACGTAAACATCTTCCAAGATCGGTTTTACTTGTATGAAGGCTTTACGAAATTAATATTTTTCACTTGTGTGATTTACCTTACTGCAAATCACCTTAGTCTTCTCTTGCTCTTACACGAAAGGTTTCAAGTTCAAAGTTCTTCCGAAAAGGATTGAGTTGAAACCATTCTTGCGAAATCGGTTTCAATCGAAATATGTTTTTAAACTTTGAAAGTTTTCCGCTGCACTAATTCACCCCCCCTCTTAATGCGCTCTTGATCCTAATATATTCTTTGACTTGAAACCACCTTTTATTTATTTTTCTAATTGGCATGCATCACACATTTTATCTTTGGCAAACTTGATACTAGGGATTCCTCTTACAAGTTCTCTAGATGAAAATTTGGAGATTAGTTTTATGCTAGCATAACCTAACCTCCTATGCCAAAGTCAAGCATGATCGTTTAAAACCAAAAAGCAAGTTTCATTACAAAACTCATCAAAATCAAAGATCTATTCATGTGTGGTAATTCTATAATGCAAGCATTAGATTCAAACTTGATATTGTAACCTTTATCACATAATTAACTAATGCTTAAAAAGTTATGCTTTAAACCATCTACTAACAAAATATTTTCAATCAAAAAGTTTGATTTATTACTTATATTTCCTTTTCCAATAATTTTTCCTTTGTTGTTATCTCCGAAGGTGACAAATCCTTCGTCTTGGCTAGTGAGCTTAGAGAAGTGTGTTGGATCTCCGGTCATGTGCCTTGAGCATCCACTATCAAGGTACCATCTTTTGCTCCTAGTTTGAGATTGTAGACATATCTACAAGAAAGGAAGTTTTCTTTTAGGCACCCATTTTTACCTTGGGTTCCTCATAAATAGATCTACTTAACTTATCATTTTGCATTGTATCATTTTAGGTTCCTTTATGGACCTAAATTAACTTATGTGGACTATACCTCTTAAATGGACATTTATGAACATAATGTCCAAATTTGTAATAAAATTTACATTTGTTTCAAGGTGAAACATGCAAGGTTGGGCCTTTAACAAAGATGGTTGATTTTTGGTAATTGTTACTCATAAAGCCGATTCCATCTCTTCTACAAACATGATCCCTTTTTGCAAGGATCATGTTTAAGGATTTGTTTCCTATTTCAAATTTTTCTAAGGTTTCATGTAGTAGCAAATTCTCCTTTTTATGCATCTCTAATTCTTCACATTTTGTATAAGGAGGCAATATTACATTATCATGCTCAATGTTCAATCTATTTAATTCACTAATAAGAGAAGCATGCTCATTTTTTAATAATTTATATTTTTTACTAACTAATTTACATTCATCAAACAAATCATTAAAAGCATTAGGTAATTCATCATAAGATAAATAAGATTTGTTTAGGTCACATACCTCATAGTTGAGTGCCATTAGAGCATAATTTATGACTTCTTTGTTGGTTGGCTTCTCGTCTTTGGATGCGCTTGAATCATCCCAAGTAGCTTTTAGCGCTTTCTTCTTCTTCGATTGCTTCTTCTTCACTTAGGGACATTCATTTTTGAAATACCTCGGCTTCTTGTATTCGTAGCAAATTATTTGATCCTTTTTAAGTTCAATTTTATTTTTAATGTCATGTTTAGTTTTGTTTATTTTTATAAATTTTATAAATTTTCTTATTAGAAGTGCCAAGTCATCATCATCATCGTCATCATCGTCATCATCACTTGAGTTTTCTCTCAAGTGGTCTTCTTGAGTTATAAGTGTCAAATCCTTCCTGTTCTTTGGAAGGTTGTTCTCAACGAGTGGAAGTATATTGCACATCATTTCATAGGTCATCAATCATAAGTCATCAAAGACCCGATAAGTTCTTCGAGTGGAAAGTTGTTCGAGTCCTTGGTTTCTTGAATTATGGTTACTTTAGGATCCCAACTCTTTGGAAGTGATCTTAATATCTTGTTAACAAGTTCAAAGTTAGAAAAACTTTTACCAAGAGCTTTTAGACCATTGATGTCATTCGTAAACCGAGTGTACATGTCTTCAATGGTCTCGCTTGGATTCATACAAAACAATTCATAACTATGAACTAAAAGATTGATTTTTAACTCCTTAACTCTACTCGTGCCTTCGTGTGTGATTTCAAGTGTATACCAAATGACATAAGCCATTTCACAAATAGAAACTCAATTAAATTCATTTTTATCCAAAGCATAAAATAAAGCATTCATAGCTTTGGCATTTAAAGAGAAAGTCTTCTTCTCCAAATCATTCCAATCGTTCATTAGAAGAGAAGACTTTTGAAATCCATTTTCGATAATATTCTATAATTCAAAATCTATAGAAATCAAGAAAATTCTCATTCTAGTTTTCTAATAAGTGTAGTCTATTCCATTGAACAATAGGCAATAAAAATTACATTGATTTAAAAAGTTTCATTCGATAAAATTATTTCGTCAAAGCCCGTATCGGAAAGTAATGAAAGTAATGACTTACAGTAAATGTAAAGCATAGAGTGTAGATAAGTAATGTAAGAAAGCAGTAAGGAAAGAACACACCAGATTTATAGTGGTTCGGTCATTGTGACCTACGTTCACTTCTGATTCCTCCTCCATCGAGGTCATCGGCGTCCACTAATGGTCTTCCTTCAATAGGCAAAGACTAACCACCTTCTTACAAAGCTTTTCTCCTTTTTACGGGTTTAGGAGACAACCCTTACAAGCCACACACCTCTTCTCTAATGAGTACAAAACTGAAGAAAGATGAGGACCCTTAGAACTTTTACAATACTTTTACATCCCAACACTTAATTTTTTCACACTTTTCTGCTCTTTTTGGTACCCTTTAATGCAGAAAGGAGTGGGGTATTTATAGGCCCCAATGGTTTTAGAATTGGAGCCAAAAAGTGTCTCTTCCTAGATTTTTGGGGTCCTAGCGGTAACACCGCCCAGTCTGGCGATACTACCACTTGACATAGCCTAGGAGACTAGGCTCTAGCAATACCACCACCTGGCAGTATTAACTACCGGTGGTACCACTGCCCAGTTTGGGCGGTACAATCGCCCAGCTTGGGTAGTACCACTAGCCAGACCACTTGGGAGGCTAAGCCTCATGCGATTCCACCGCCCACCTTGGGCGGTGCCACCACTTGGCAAGGCTCCAAGTGGTCGAGTGGGCCTTCCATCCAGCCCAACACAGTCTAGTTTTAGGCCCAGTTGGCCCCTAATTGAGTTAGTGAGATTACCTCTCAATCCTAACTCAATCTTGGTTCTAACTACGATAATTAAGACATTAACTAAGCAATCTTTGTTCGGTATGTCAATCGTTCTTCCGGCGAAGTCTCGATGAACTTCTGGTGAACTTTTCGACATGCTTTTGGCGAACTCCACATGAACTCTTGGCGAACTCATGACGAACTCTCGGTGAGCTTTTGGCGAACTCCCGACAAGCTCTCGGCGAACTCCCGACGAACTCTCGGCGAGCTTCCGAGACATCGTTTGAATCTTCAACATATCATCCGATCTTTGACTCCAGCACAATATCTATTTTATGCCTTATCCATTATCGTAGTTAATCCTGCAACACTTATCTTAACATATAGATTAGATCATTTATCAATTGATTTCATCATCAAAATTTAAGATTCAATAATATCATATACACCTCCTCGAGGTTGCCATTGAGGAATGCGGTTTTTACGTCCATTTGCCAAATCTTATAATCTCATAATCATTGTGTACTACAATAGCTAATAGAATTCGGATGGAAGCATGGCTACAGGTGAGAATGTTTTATCATAGTCAATACATTGCCTTTGACGATAACCCTTAGCCACTAGGCTTGCTTTATAGGTCTCCACCTTTCCATCTACTCCAATCTTCTTCTTGAAGATCCACTTGCAACCAATGAGTACAATACCCTCAGGTGTATCAGGTTCCAAACCTTGTTGGAGTACATAGAATCCATCTTAGAATTCATAGCTTATTGCCACTTCCTAGAGTCTATACTCGTAATAGCCTCTTGGTAGGTCTGAGGATCAATATCCTCAATATTCTTTCTTTTAATATATCTCATATATCTCTTAGAAGAATGAGATACTCTACCGAACCTATGTAAAGTTGGAACCTGTGTTCTAGGTACTTGAACAGACTTGGGCTGTGGAGCGGTGATTAAGCTAGGTTCTCCAACCTTGCTCAACTCTATCATGCTCCCACTATCTCCGCCAAAAATGTATTCCTTCTCAAGGAATACTACTTTCTTAGCTATAAAGACCTTTTGGTCCTAGGGTTGATAGAAATAATACCCACAAGTTTCTTTGGGGTAACCCACGAACTTACACCGCTCCATCCTGGATTCCAACTTGTTGGGGTTGTGTCTCTTAACATGAGCAAGGCAACCCCAAATCTTAACAACCTTAAGATTGAGCTTCTTCCATTTTCATATCTCATATAGAGTAAACACTACCGATTTAGTTGGAACTCTATTCAGAAGGTAAGCTATGGTCTCTAGGGCGTATCCTTAGAACGAGATGGGTAGGTCGGCAAAACTCATCATGGACTGCACCATGTCTAACAATGTGTGATTCCTCCTTTCAGATATACCATTGAGTTGAGGTGTATAAGGAGGTGTCCATTGGGATAGAATCTCATGGTCATTGAGGAACTGGGTGAACTCTATACTTAAGTACTCTCCTCCTCGATCTAATCGAAGAGTCTTAATATTCTTTCCAATATGGTTTTAGACTTATACTTCATCAAGTACACATATCCATACCTTAAGAAATCGTCAGTGAAAGTAATAAAGTAAGAGTAACCATATGTGACATGAGTTAACATGGGATCACATACATCACTATATATGAGTTCCAACAACTCAGTAGCTCTCTCTAGTTCCACTAAATGAAGAGTTGGTCAATTTTTCATAAAGGCAAGGCTCACAAGTTGCATATGTGTCATAGCTAAATGGATATAGGTATCTATCCTTCAGTAGCTTTTGAATCCTTCCCTCATGGATATGACCTAGCCTATAATGCCACAAGTATGCACTATTCACCTCATCTCATTTTCTCTTAGACACACATTCATGATATGTGGAGCAGTGTCTAGCATAAACAAACCATTTTGCAATGTTCCTTTTGTGATGATCTTATCATCTAATAATATTGAACAATCATTGTTCTTAAACACTAATTTATATCCACTAATTATCAAACATGAAATTGAAATAATATTTTTGATAATATAAGGAACAAAATAATATGCATCTAATGTAATAATAGCAACACCAGGCAGATGTAGGGTGACCTCGCTAATAATTATCGTAGCAACTTTTGCTCCATTTCCCATCTTGAGGTCCATCTCACCTCTCACCAATCTCCTAAGTCTTGTTAGAACCTACAATAAATTACAGATGTGATAAGTACTCCTACTATCCAATGCCCATATGTTATCATAAGGGTTTAACAAATGAACACTAATCATGAATGTACCTAAAGCTTCTTCAAGCTTTTATTTCACCTTCTCTACAAGGTACTCTTTGCGGTTCCTCTTCCAATGTCCATCTTTGCCACAGTAGAACCACTAGCCTTTGTCCTTTGCAGGGTCCTTCTTAGCAACCTTTGCTTTACCCAGTCTGCCCTTGCCCTTCTTAAAGGACTTTTCTACCTTCATTTTCTTTCTAGTCTCACCAACATAGAGAACTAACTTCTCTTTCTTGATAGTGCTCTTTGCGTCCCTCAACATATTGAAGAGCTCAAGAAGAGTCACCTCAAGCTCCTTCATATTAAAATTCATTATGAATTGAAAAAAGAAATCTGGTAGAGACTAAAACACAAGATCCACACACAGGTTATCCTCTCTAACCATTCCTAGACCTATGAGTTTCTCTATCCACTCAATTATCTTTAGGACATGGTTCTGAATCGGTGTCCCCTCAACCATCGTAGTGCGAAAAAGACTCTTGGATATCTCATATTGCTAAGTCCTTCCCCGTTCCTCAAATAGTTTACGGGCATATAGGAGAATGGATCTAACATCCTTTTTTTTATGTTATCTTTGTAACTCAAGAGTCATGGAGCTCAACATGTAATATACTAAGCAAGATTGGAGTCATATATGTACTTTATATAGCAAGTGATCTCATCCTCGCTTACTCCTTCCTCGAGCATAGATATTACTATATCAAGGACGTATGCAATTTTCTCCATCAAGAGAATGATTCTCAGGTTATAGAGTCAATCCATGTAATTTGGACCAGTGAGGCGGTTATATCAAGTATGTCACATAAGGGATTTGAAAAGGACTTTTTCTAAAAATAAATATGTAGCAAAAATAAATAACATGTAGACTTTGCAAAAAGTAAACAACCATGATATAGTATTTTATCTTAATTTACTTCCACTATTTTCTTACAAAACACACAACTCCCTCAAGTATGCAAATCGGAGATCTCCGATAGATCTCTAGTGGGGATCGGGATCCAATCGACGTCTCAATGTAACCTCGAGGGACTTAACCAATCACGCTAAGCCTAAAATGTAGGTAACTCTTGCCGATCACAATTCCTTGTGATTCCCGTCCTGTTTGGCCTTTGAACCATCATGGTCTCAAGGGACTTGACTAACCATGATGTCCAGTTAAGTCATCACCATCGTTATAAGATGAATCTGATTCAATGATATGACCTCAAGCGACTTGACCAAATATACCACGTTCTCAGATCACCGGTGACATCTCATGTCATAGGCAAGATCTCAAATTGCAATATAGGTGAGCCTTAAGGGACTCAACCTACGTTGGGAATCGATTTTTTCCCATAATGATGGAAGGCCACGTAGGTCAATCTAATTGCCTCATATTTACCGACTTAACATTATTGAGAGGAGATTTTGATTCGATCTCCTAAAATGATGTGTCACACACATACATATTTAATATATATCTATATCACATGTAAATATATATACATATCTAGTATATGCATAAGTAATTATACATCACATGAGCAATCACACTAGATGATCATGGACCACAGCCTAATGTGATCAGGCCTGAGCTAGTAGGCCCAATTATTCACATCATGATCTATCTGTACATCAATATATCTCCATGCCCTATCATCGTCTATCTTGTCCTCGTCGGTTACGTCGGCATCTCGGCCCATCTCCATATGTCACGATCATCCGTCTCAACCTCATGGGTCCCGCTATCACTTCTACACTCCCGTTGTGCCTCCTCATGTAATTACAACTTAATCACAAACACACAGGCCCAACAATAAATAAAAAATAAATTGAAGGCGTGCAGGCCCCAATAATAATAATAATCACATCACATGTACACACACATCACAAGGTGCATGATCATTTGTCCACATCACACATCACATGTACATATCACCATGTAGGACTACTAGATAATAATAATAATAATAATAATAATAATAACTATTTAATTAATATTACAGCCCTTTGGGGTACCCTACCCTAGGGTACCCCATGAGGCCAAGAAACTGTTATGAACGAGTCAGCACTAAGAGGGGGGGGTGAATTAGTGCAGCGGTAAAAATGTCAACTTCATAAAATCTTTCGTTCAATAAAATCGATTTCGGAAAGATGATAACTTGAAATACATTCATAAGGGTGTGCAGTTAGAGTAAAGAGGAAGTATGGAAATTTACAATAAATGTAAATAACAAGGCAGAAATGCAAGCCAGATTTTATAGTGGTTCGATCGTCGTGACCTACATCCACTTTCGATTCCTCTTCCATCGAAACCACCAGCATCCACTAACGATCTTCCTTCAATGGACGAATACCAACTACACTTTTACACACATCTTCTCCTTTTCACAGGTTTAGGAGACAACCTTTTACAACCCTCTTTTACAAGGTATCCCTCTCACACCTCCCTTAAAACTCTCTCTAAGTTTTGAGAGGAGGGAACTCAACTTTCTAAGGTTTACAACATTAGAATAACAGAGTTTTACTCAATATTTCTTGCTACTCCATGCAGGAATAGCTAGGGTATTTATAGACCCTAAATGGCTTCAAAACTTGGAGCCAAAATTCAAATCCCTGAGATTTCAGGGTATGGGCGGTACCACTGCCTGCACTGGGCGGTACCACCGCCTGCAGCCTGACATTGGGCGGTATCACCGCCCAGTTTAGCGATACTGCCACATGGTAGATTGTGTCTGGGCGATACCATTGCCCAAATTGGCGGTACCACCGCTTGACACTGACATTGGGCGGTACCACTACCCAGTCTAGCGGTACCACCACCTTACATAGTCTCGGAGATTGTGCCACGATGGTGGCACCTGTTGGGTCATTGTTTGGGCCTTGCACTTGGCCCAATACAGTCCATACATGGGCCCAACTAGCCCCTAATTGGGTTGGCCCAATTCCAATCTCAATTATGTGCTAACTATGAATTCTAAGGCATACACTAAGTAAATCTGGTCTGATTAGTCTAGTTTCTTCCAGTGAGCCTCCAGTGATCTTCCAGTGAACTTCCGACGATCTCTCGGTAATGTTCCAGCGGACTCCCAGCAAGCTCCTGGACTTCAGACGATCTTCTTGGCGAGTTCCAATGAGGTTCTTCGGCAAGCTCCTAGAGTTCTCAGTCAATTCCGACAGAACTTCCGACGAACATTCAGACTTCTGACAAACTCTCGAACTCCCAACTAAATCACGTTCTTGACTCTAGGACTTCATTTTTCTTTATGCCTTGCTATCGTAGTTAATCCTACACACATAAAAATCTACTTCGATCTAGACAATTATTACAAAGCTTTGAATCATGTTGTCCGGCATGTCATTGGTTTATCGACGCTTCGTCCGATTCTTTGGTGCATCATCCTCTCTTGCGGCCTATTGCCGAATCGGTCAGTTGACCTCCGCAACTCCGATTTTCTTGGCGTAATATCCGCTCTTCTTGGCCCAAAGCCTTCTATCGATATGTCAACCGATCCTTCGGTGCGACATCTAATCTTCTGACATGTTTTTCTCCAGCCCAACATAATTCTTCCTACTTTAGTTGTCTCTCCCTGGTCGAAGCTTCCTGCATCACTCAAAATGCAAATCAAATCATAAACTCTATCAATTAGTTTCATCATCAAAATTCGAGATTCAACAGAAACCCTGGCTGCCAAGGTTACCCCTGCGGCCAAGAAACCTTGGCCATAGGACTGCCTTGGGCAACTAGGGTTCCTTGGCCCCCAAGGTCACCTCTATAGCCCGGAAACCTTGGTTGCAGGGTGCCCATGGGTGGCTAGGAAACCCATAGCCACCACCTTCCCCCTTGTGGCCAGGAGTCTTGGCCACTTATGGTACACCCTAGAGCCAAGAAACCTTGCTGCAGGGACTGCCAACTCCCAAGCCGAGAGCCCCTTTGCTGCTCTTGGCCTTGTTGCCTTGGGCCAGACTAAAAGCAACATGGTGTGCTCTCGACTAAGGCTATAAGTAGCCTTCAGCCAAACCGTAGGGCAACAATAGTTGTTGCCCTTTTTCCTCTGTTCTACAATAATATATTTGGTGACAAAACATTAAATGAAAACATCTTTTAATATGGTGAAGACATGTAGTTCAGACCTCAAAAACTATGACAAAATTCGCAACAATCGCGAAAAATAATTTCTACACGATTGAACACAACACACGTAGTTTAAAAACCAATCTTTTGCACCGGCAACCTGGATCTGATACCACTATTGGGAAATCTAATGTGACATCACATGCATAATAGAAGAATAGAAAATAAAAATTCTAAAATTTTTCACATAAAATAAGGTTTCATCGTCATGCAAAGATTGGTGCGTAAAAACCCGTAAAACCGAAAATTACACGTACAAGAGAGATTATGTTACTTAGGGAGATCGTATATCCTTGAATTACTACAGATCTATGGGAGAGGATGAAGGAGGTCAATTGTCCTCCTATCTAGCAGTAATCCATGCTATAGGAGTTGTGAAGACGCTCATCAAATCACTGCACAATCCTTCTCGTTGGGTGCACCATGCAATCAAGAAGGGGCTGCCCCTTATTGCTATCCATACATCCCAAATAGGGGCTGCAGGTTGAGGAGGAGAGGGAGAGAGGAGAATAAGATGTGGTAGCCAAAAAGAACATAGCCCATGGCCCTTTGGTTCTCTCCTATTTATAGAGGACCCCTATCAACTTACCATAATGGATCTGGCCATACTGGGTATTGGATCTCTATCGAACTGCCCAATTCTCTTAGAGTAGTGGGTCTTTACCCAATAATCTCTTATTGACTCTTATTAGATCTTATCCATAGGATTCAATAATTCAGGGGCTTATTGAATATCTAATAAGATAGAGGCTCCAACGGATATCTCATATCTGAACCTCTACTCGTTATAATACCTACCATATGTGTGTGACCCTTTAGGCCCAATATCGAGTTGGCCGTGAGCCATCCCTGTTAGAACTCCTTCTGGCTTAGTAAATTATTATCCTCATAATAATTCACTCGACTCATTGACTATGGGCGTACTAGGCCATTACGCTATAGACCTTAGATGATACATGGGAATCTAATCCAATGAACTTATTTGTCCTCAATTGCCATGTATTTATAATATCTATCTCAAAGACTATATACCGGGCATAGTCAAGCCCATATAGTTTCTACTCAAGTCTCACTCTAATCGGATTCTCTCATAGAACTCTTTCTCTATCAATCCAAATGACCCTGACTAAGGAATTGTTTGAGCAAGAACACATGGGATATTCCTCTCATGACATTGAGAGTGGATGATTCTCTATTGACACTCAATAGCCCTCGTAAAGTTGACCGTCACTCCTGATGACCGGTTGTGTTAGATCTAAAACTTCCAAGCCTATAAGTCTAGCATCAAAGAGTGGAGTACTCATATAGGACATCCTTGGTGTCTCAAGTCTAAAAACCAAATACACCACTAGGATAATGGAATTGCTGTTTGACAATAAGACATCATAAACCATCCAGCATTCCATGGATGGATCAATTAGTGAACTCATTCTCTAATGAGCACCTACACTGTATCTCTAGTGTCCCCACATGAGTAGCTATGAGACCAGCTGCCTCCATTATATGGATGGGTATATAGTATACTAGTCTGTCTAGTTATCTCGATACCCCTCTCAAATAACCTATGACCAGGGTTATTTAGGGTCTGTGTTTAAAGGCGAATCGGTCTCATTACCATGATCTCATCATGATCCGATTCTCATTGCGTAGATCCATGGACATCACAATATATATATTAATACAAAAATAATATAAAATGATAAAATACTAAATAATATAATAAGCAAAAAGAGTGTGTCATGTCACACATGCTATCACTCACATGATTAGCTTGCAAAGTACCTATGACTAGCAAAAAGAGCTATTGAGTGTTAATAGAGCATCATCTACACTTGATGTAATAAGAGCAATATCCTATGTATTTTTGCTCAGATAAATCCCTAACTATGGTCATTCAGAATAAGAGAGGAAGAGTTCTCCAAGAGAATCCGATTAGAGCGAGACTCGAGTAGAAACCGTATGGGCCTGATAGCACCATGCTCGGTATACGGTCTCTTGGGTATTATAAGGATAATGGACTATAGGTACATAGTAACCAAGGATACAAAGGAACAAAGGATAGGATTGCCTTGTATCATTTGGGGACTACGACCTAGTGGCCTAGTTTATCCGTAATCGATGAGTCGAGTGAATTATTATGAAGCTAATAATTCACTGAGCCAAAAGGAGTTCTGACAAGTATAACTCATGGCCAACTCGGTATTCGGTCTAGAGGGTCACACATATATGGTGGGGGTTGCGACGAGTAGAGGTTTAGATATGAGATATCCGTTAGAGCCCCTATCTTATTGGATATCTAATAAGCCCCTGAATTATTGGATCCTATAGATGAGATTCAATAAGAGCCAATGAGAGATTATTAGGTAGAGATCCACTAATTTAAGAGGCCTGGATAGTTTGATTGAGATTTAGTACCCAATATGGTAGGATCCATTAGGGTTAAGTTAATATGGGGCCTCTATAAATAGGAGGGAACCAAAGAGCCATGAGCTTGCCCTTTTTGGCTACCACCTCCTATTCTCCTCTCACCTTCTCCTCCTCAGTTAGTAGCCCCTATTTGGGGTGTGTGGAGATTTGGACAATGATCCGAGGAGCATCTTCGTAGCCCTTGCCGTGTGGATCACTATTAGAGAGGAGGATAGTTGACCTCTTTCATCCTCTCCTATAGATATATAGGATTTCAGGGATACACAATCTCCCTTAGTAAAACACATCTCTCATATATGCGTGGTTTTCAATTTTGTAATTTTTGTGCACCAATCTTCGCATGATGATGAAACTTTTTTGTGAAAATCTGAGATTTTTGTTTCTGTTCTTTTGCTACATATGTGATGTCGCCCCCAGATTGCCCTACATGTTCACCCTAAATGAAGGAGTCGTACATTGAAAGAGTTCTAAGCACGATACTACTATTGACTCTATTGGAAAATCTTGGGGCCGACATCATATGCGCAGTGGAAGAACAAGAAAACAAAATCTCCAATTTCCCAAAAAGATGTTCATCGTCGTGCGAAGATTGGTGCGCAAAAAATCCATGAAATAAACTGCATATATAATAGATTGTGTTACCTAGGGAGATCCTATATACCTGAATCCTTGCAGATCTCTAGGAGAGGGTGCAGAGAATAGGAGAGGCAAGTAAAGGCTCTAGCCTATGAACCACTGAACCCCTCCTATTTATAAAGGTCCCCTGTCAAACCCTAATGGATCCTCCCTTATTGGGTATTAGATCTACATCCAATTACCCAAGCCTTTTTAGATTAGTGGATCTCTATCCATAATATATCATCGGCTCTTATTGGATCTCATTTATGGGATCCAAAAATTCAGGGGCTTATAGGATATCCAATAAGATAGGGACTCCGACGGATATCTCATATTTGAATCTCTACTCATCGCAATGCCTACCATATGTGTGTGACTCTCTAGGCCCAATATCGAGCTGGTCATGAGTCATACCTATCCGAACTCCTTTTGACTCAGTGAATTATTATCTCTATAATAATTCACTCGACTCATCGATTACGGACATAGTAGGCCACTACGCCGTAGTCCCTAAACTATTAGGATCAAGAGCACTAAGAGGGGGGGGTTGAATTAGTGCAGTGGAAAACTTTCATCGGTTCAAAAAGACTTTGTACGAAAACCATTTCGGAAAGATCTTTAATTTGAGAGCAAACGAAAGTATAGTCGATGTAAAGCAATGGAGGCAGTTTGCAATTAAGATAAAGAGCATAATGTAAATGCAAACCGAGATTTAGAGTGGTTCGGTCAATCTTGACCTACATCCACTTTTGGCTTCCTCCTCCGACGAGATCACCG
>LVTN01002668.1:7828-27670 GCA_001649415.1 Musa itinerans
ATGAACGGGGGGGGCGAGCCACAAGTCGGGACCCGATCTGGAGCGACTGGGGCAATGAACTGGGTCGGCGAGCCATAAGTCGGGGACCGATCTGGAGCGACTCGGGCAATGAACTGGGACGGCAAGCTGCAAGTCAGGGACCGATCTAGAGCGACTCAGGCAATGAACTAGGTCGGCGAGCCACAAGTTGGGGACCGATCTGGAGCGACTCGGGCAATGAATTGGGTTGGCGAGCCGTAAGTCGGGGACCAATCTGGAGCGACTCAGGCAATGAACTGGGTCGGTGAGCCGCAAGTCGGGGACCGGTTTGGAGCAACTCGGGCAATGAACTGGGACGGCGAGCCACAAGTCGGGGACCGATCTAGAGCGACTCGGGCAATGAACTAGGCCGGCGAGCCGCAAGTCGGGGACTGATCTGGAGCGACTCGGGCAATGAACTGGGTCGGTGAGCCGCAAGTCGGGAACCGATCTGGAGCAACTCGGGCAATGAACTGGGACGGCGAGCCACAAGTCGGGGACCGATCTAGAGCGACTCGGGCAATGAACTAGGCCGGCGAGCCGCAAGTCGGGGACCGATCTGGAGCGACTCAGGTAATGAACTAGGCTGGCGAGCCGTAAGTCGGGGACCGATTCGGAGCGACTCGGGCAATGAACTGGGTCGGTGAGCCGCAAGTCGGGAACCGATCTGGAGCAACTCGGGCAATGAACTGGGACGGCGAGCCACAAGTCGGGGACCGATCTAGAGCGACTTGGGCAATGAACTAGGTCGGCGAGCCGCAAGTCGGGGACCGATCTGGAGCGACTCGGGCAATGAACTAGGTCGGCGAGCCATAAGTCGGGGACCGATCTGGAGCGACTCGGGCAATGAACTAGGATGGCGAGCCGCAAGTTGGGGACCGATTTGGAGTGACTCGGGCAATGAACTCTGCCGGCGAGTCGCAAGTCGGGGATCGATCTAGAGCGACTCGGGCAATGAACTGGGACGGCGAGCTGTTGTGCCACATGGCGAGCTGATCGTAGCTGTGCGGGGGTTTAGCGTGAGATCGAGTGTCCTTTGGTGGGATATTTTGGGCGATGGGGTGCCTTTGGCGGGAGATCTGGGACGATTGGACGCCTCTGGCGGGAGATCTGGGATGATTGGACGCCTCTGGCGAGAGATCTGTGATGATTGGACGCCTCTAGCGGGAGATCGGTGATGATTGGATGCCTCTAGTGGGGGTTCCGAAGCCGACGAATCTTGGCAGATTCGAGGGGTCATGGTGTGTTTTAAATGCTGCAACCACCTTGCTCCTCGGGGAGCCCAATTGTCATCTCGCGGCGGTGCAGCTTGTCCCTTATAAGCTTCCTCCAGAGCTTTTGTAATAACTTTTTCTTCGGCCCCTCAATCTGCGCCTCGGCTCCTTGCATCTAACCTTGAGGTTGAGATGTCTCCGTCCTCTTCTTCTTCGTCTTCTTCTTCTTCTTCGTCTTCTTCTTCTGGGGGAGTATGGGTGGTTAGAGTGTCCTCTAATGATGCTTCGTCGGAGGCCAGAGGGTGTTCTGCCGCGCTTGTAACCCTCAAGTCGTGGTATGATGTGGACTCAGTGGTGACCGAGGACTTTTTAAGGGTGCTCCGAGATCGTTATCGCATCCCGGAGTGTTACACCATCCACACTCCTCGGCCAGGTCAGCGGCCATACGATCAGTTTCCCGACAGGTTTGGATTGACCATGGGGGCACTCGAAGCGGGGCTGCGGTTTTCGTTGCATCCCGTCATCGGGGAATGTCTTCGGAAATGGGGCATATCGCCGTCTCAGATGGTGCCGAACTCTTGGCGCTATCTGGTGGCCTTTATCGGGGAATTTCGAGGGGTTGGGATCGAGCTGACCAGGGCTCTCTTCTCGACCTGCTTCCGTTTGTGTAAAGGCCAAGGTGGGTATTACTTAACCGCCCGTAGCGGCTTTAAGATCAGTGGCACTCCTCCCAACAACGAAGGTTGGAAGAACCACTTCTTCTTCATCAGTTGTAGTAGGGGGTGGGGCTTTAGTACCAGGTGGACCTCTCAAACCGTCGACAACTCTCTCCCATTGCTTTCTGTTGAAGAAGCAGCAGGCGTAGATCAGTTGAGGGGCATCTTGTCCTCTACTCGGGCAATCGGGGCGATGACCGAGGAGTGGTCGGTCAAAGCAGGGCTGAGTCCGACCGCTCGGGGTATGGCTATTAGTGTACTTATAGGTCGACCACCCGTTCCGAGGCATTTGACCGATCTATTTTTTACCTGTAGAGATGGTGGATCTTCAGCGGGTGAAGGGGGCGCCTCGTGGCAGAACTACGGCACCATCGACTCGGGGTGGAGGTAGCTCCGGAACAGGGGGTGCTCCACAGAAGGGCTCACCAAAGAGGCCGTCTGCATCGCCGGAGGCGAGCCGCCCTTCAAAAAAGACGAAGACCATGGCCCGGAAGGTGCCCATGAGTCCAACCGCTCATGGGAGCACCGCCCCAGGGTCGCCCGTAGTCATTTCTCAAGGCGGTGGTACGAGGAGCGCGAAGGGAAAGGGGGTGTCCGGGGCATCGGGCGGTGATTCTTCCTGGAAGACGCATGCGCGCCCAGCTTCAATGCACCAGCTGTGTCGCGTCCGCCCTCGGACCGAGGGCGAGGAGTTGGAGGCCCTAGCCATGGCTGACCTCCCAGTTGGGGAGCCGGGGACCCCCTATCCCTCTCGGTGGCTGTCTCTCAAAGCCGACAGTCGCATCTAGGGCGACGAGCTGACTGCTCGGGAGTTCCTCCGGGGGGCGCTCCACTCGGCCATGGCGAAGGAGCTTTACTGCACCCCCTCGGAAGCACTGGTAGACCGGGCGGCCAAGTCGTTTGTATGGGTAAGTGACGACTTTCTTTGGCCTTCCCCTACATAAGCCCTGATGCCGACCTTTGTGCAGGGTCACCATTACACCATGGCGTTGATAGATCGGGCTCTTGACGTCGATTGGGTGATTGAACGCCAGTCGGCCATTCACGCCTCCCTTCAGCTGGAGATCCTGGAGCTGAAGACTCGGGGTGGCCCGGAAGCCATTGTTGTGGTCGAATAGCGTGCCTCCACTCTTGACGCAGAGGTGACCCGCCTGAAGGCTGAGTTGGAGGAGAGCTGGTCGCGCACCCAAACGTTGGACGACGAGCTATAGACACTCTCTCATGACGTCGAGACCGCCAGGTCTACGGCTTGGGCCGTCGAGGAGGTCTTGAAGGAGGAGCGGTTGGCGCTGCTTGGGAAAATAAAGGAGGCGCTTGCCGAGTACAAATCGTTCATCGATTTTGAGCGCGGGCTGGTGAGGTCGGGACGGGTAACATATGAGTTCAGGTACCAAGTGGCTTGTGCTCGTGTTCGGGCAGGGCATCTGGAACTGGAACTAGAGTCGGACCCCTTCGCCGACCATCCTGTAGATCAGTCTGTGGATATGCCGGCGAGTGTCCCCTTCGACGACGGGCCCGAAACTCCTCCTCGGAGCTGACTTGTATTTGCTTTTCTTGATTTTGGTCGGGTCGGCCCTTGAGATTGTTTCACCTGACCCTCATATGTATTTTCTCATTAAGGAAATTTGTGTTGTTTTTTTTTTACTGTCTTCTTTGGCTGTGAATGCGTAGGCTCTTTAAGGACTCGTTTTCCGAACGCCTTGCCCTACTTCTCTTACGGGTAGAATTTTTTCAGATTCGCTACATTCCACGTTCTTGGCAGGGGGTTTCCTTCCATAGTTTCGAGTCGGTAGGTTCCTTATGAGACTACATCATAGACCCGATAGGGGCCTTCCCAATTCAGGTCAAGTTTTCCCCTTGCTCGGGTCGGGTCACTTACCTCGGCTTTTCGAAGGACGAGATCCCTGACTTTGATCGGTTGCGGGCGAACCCTGCGGTTGTATATCCGAGCTACAACCTTCTTGTATGCTAAAGTGCATAGGTGTACCTCGGCTCTTCTTTCTTCGAGGAGATCTAGGTCTGCTCGTAGGCCTTCCTCGGAGTCTGCCTGTTTGTAGTCGGAGGTGTGCAAGGTCGGGAACACCATCTCAGGCGGAAGGACCACTTCAGTTCCGAACACGAGGCTAAATGGGGACTCTCCTGTAGCGGCTTTTGGAGTCGTTCGCATCGCCCATAGGACGCTAGGGAGCTCGTCCACCCAGGCTCCATGCGCGCCCGTGATCCTCTTCTTGAGGCCTTCCAAGATCGCCCAATTCATTACTTCGGTTTGACCGTTGGATTGGGGATGCGCGACTGAGCTGAACTTTAACTATATCCCATATGACTGGCAATAGGCCCTGAACTTGGTGTTGTTGAACTGAGCTCCATTGTCGGTGACAATAGCTCTCGGAATCCCGAATCGAGTGATAATGTTCTTCCAGGTGAAACTTTGAACTTGTTTCTCGGTGATGGAGGCCAAAGGTTCGGCCTCAACCCATTTTGTGAAGTAGTTGACCCCCACTATGAGGAAGCGTCGTTGTCCCGAAGCTTGAGGAAAAGACCCGAGGAGGTCAAGTCCCCACTGGGCGAAGGGCCAGGCCGCTTCCATCGGGGTGAGAGGGACCGCTGGCTGGTGTTGTAGTCGGGCGTGACTTTGACACTGTTGGCATTGTTGTACGTATAATGCGGCGTCTTGGCGCATTGTCGGCTAGTAATACCCTTGTCTGAGAGTCTTGAAGGCTAAAGTTCGTCCCTCGATATGCTCCCCACAAATTCCCTAGTGGAGCTCGGCGAGGTAGTAATACCCTTGCCTAAAAGCCTTGAAGGCTAAGGTTCGTCCGCCGATATGTTCCCCACAGATTCCCTCGTGGAGCTCGGCAAGGACCATTTCAGCTTCTGATGGCACGAGATAGTGTAGGAGGGGTTGAGAAAAGCCCCTGCGGTATAACTTTCCGCCAATGATGTAGTACCAGGCTTGGATTCGCCTCAGTCGTTTCGCGACCACCGGATCATCATGCTTCGTCCCATCTTTCTTGAAGCGGAGAATTTCTTCCATCCAGTTCGGCGAGACCCGAGTTTCAGCGACGTCGTGTGATGGTATTGTTGGTGCCGTTATGGACTCGGTCGCCGGAGTTGCTTCCAAGTTGCGGACAGAGGCTGACTTAGCCAAAGCGTCGGCCTGTGTGTTCTGAGCCCGAGGTATTCGAGTGACCGAAAGACGGTTGAAGAGACGGGCGAGCCGTCGTGCCTCCGCCAGGTATAGCATCATGGTCGAGTCTCGGGCTTCATAGCTCTCGTTGACATGCCCTGTCACCAGCTGGGAGTCGCTGAATACCTCGAGGTCGGCCACTTGTATCTCTAAGGCGAGGCGTAGGCCATGAAGTAGCGCTTCGTACTCGGCCTCGTTGTTGGTGGCTCGGAATCGTAGCCGGAGCGATCTCTCGTAGGTTTCTCCGGTTGGGCCTTTGAGGATAAGTCCAATCCCGACCGCCTCGGTGGTGGCCGAACCATCTACATGCAGGGTCCAAGGGCGACTGTTGTTTTCTCGCCCCTCTGCATGATCTTCAGGGGTTAGCTCAGAGATGAAATCAACTAGTACCTGGGCTTTAACGGCGGTTCTAGGAGAGTACAAAATGTCAAATTCGCTAAGCTCGACCGACCAACGCAGCATTCATCCTGACGCGTCAAATTTGGACAGGATTTGTCGCAGCAGCTGGTCGGTGATGACCTTGATTGTGTGAGATTGGAAGTATGGTCGTAGCTTTCGGGCTATTTTCATCAACGCGAGGGTCAGCTTCTCGATCGGGGAATACCGTATTTCGGCTCCATTGAGGACGTGGTTGACGTAGTAGATAGGTTGTTGCGTTGGGGGCGTTTCCCGAACTAATACCGAGCTGACCGCCCATGCTGAAACTGCCAGATAAAGACCAAGGGTTTCTCCTGGCTCGGGGGAGGCGAGTCGGGGCAAGCGGGCGAGGCACGCCTTTAACATTTTGAAGGCCTCCTCATACTCCGGGGTCCATGTGAAGCTTTCGGCCTATCGTAGAGCTTGGAAGAAGGGGAGGCACTTGTCGCCTGATCGTGACACAAATCTGTTGAGTGCCGCCAGCTTTCCAGTAAGGCGCTGCACCTCCTTGATAGAGCGGGGGGGAAGCATCTCGGTTATTGCCCGAACCATCTTCGGGTTGGCGTCTATCCCTCTTTGGTGGATGATGAAACCAAGGAATTTTCCTGAGCTGACCCCGAAGACACACTTCGCGGGATTTAGGCGCATGTTGAATCGTCTAAGGGTTTGGAAAGTTTCTGCCAAGTCGGCCAGATGTGTGCTTGCAGTTTTGCTTTTAACGATCATGTCGTCCACATATACTTCCATGTTCCTCTCGAGTTGGTGCTTAAACAGTTTGTCAACCATCCTTTGGTAGGTTGCGCCAGCGTTTTTCAGGCCGAAAGGCATTACTTTGTAGTAGTAAACTCCTCTGTTGGTGACGAAGGCAATGCTCTCTTGATCTTTTGATGCCATTCGGATTTGGTTGTAGCCCGAGAATGCGTCCATGAATGTTAGGAGTTCATAACCTACTGTGGCGTCGACTAACTGGTCTATCCTTGGAAGTGGATAGCAGTCTTTGGGGTATGCCCGGTTGAGGTCGGTATAGTCAACACACATCCGCCAGCTTCCATTGGATTTTTTAACGAGGACTACATTCGACAGCCATTGAGGGTACTTTACTTCGGTAATGAACCCAGCCCCTTTAAGGCAGTCAACCTCGTCATTAATCGCCTTTTGTCGGTCAGGAGCAAACTTCCTCGGTTTTTGCTTTATTGGCCTTGCCCTGGGGTTGATGCTAAGCTGGTGTTGGGCCACCTCCTGGTCAATCCCCGGCATCTCCTCGGGAGACCATGCGAACACGTCCGTATTTTCCCTCAGGAAATCGATGAGTTGGAGCCGATTTTCTTTGGGTTGTGCCGTACCGATCTTTGCGGTCAGATCGGGTCGGTTTCTTTTCAAGGACACCTCGGTGAGTTGTTCTGGGGGCTCAAGGCATTCTGGGGGTATGGCTCCTTCTCGGGGATCATGGTCTTGGGAGTGTGATTTTTCCGGGAGAGCGACTGCTATAAGGTAGCATCGCCTTGATTCTCCTGGGTCGCTTTGTGATTCCCTGATTCCTGCTAAGGTCGAAAACTTGATGGCCCGATGGTAGGTAGAAACTACCGCTTTCAGTTTGTTGAGTGTCGGTCGGCGGAGGATGACATTGTAGGCTGAGGGTAGGTCGACCACCATGAAGGTGGTCAATGTTGTCTTGGCTCTTGGTTCTTCCCCTATGGTGACGGGGAGCGTGGTTGTGCCGAGCGGGGAGATGGAGTCCCCAGTGAACCCGATGAGCGATGAGTTTATTAGGGTAAGGTCCTCCCTGGTCAGGCCGAGCTTCTTGTAGGCGTCGAAGTATAGCACGTCGGCAGAGCTCTCGGTGTCAACCATTACTCTTTTGACTCGAGCGTTAGCGACTCGGATGGAGATTACCAAGGCGTTGTCGTGGTGGGAGCGTTCGACCTCTTTGGCTCCGAAAGTGATTTCAGGCTCGAGCTCTGGTCGAGGGCGTTTCTCGATCGCGCTCCGAGCATAGGCCTTCCTTGCCATCGAGCTATTGCTGCCTGTCGCTGGTCCCCCAGAGATGACGTCGATCTGCCTTTCCACGTGCCCCCTGGGACGTGGAGTTACTTCTCGGGGTTCCTTGAGGTAGCGACCAAGGTGACCCCTTCGAATTAGGTCATCGATTTGGTTTTGGAGGTCGTGGCAGGTTTCCGTGTCGTGATCGTAGTCCTGGTGGAACCTGCAGTATTTTGATCGGTCTTTGTGCATAGCTTTCAAGGGGTTGGGGTGTCGCAAGAGACCCTTCTCCGTGATTTGGAGGAAGATCTTAGTTTGAGATATGTTCAGTGGGAGAGGTGTGGGCCTCGGGAGCAACTCAGGTCGGTCGGGCCTCCGGTGGGGTTGCCCCGGGGCGGTTGAGGTAGCACTTCGGGGTTGTTTAACCCTTGGCTTTTTTCCGTCCACGTGCCTTCCCGTCATTAGTGCTTCGGTGGCTACGTACTGGTTGGCGTGTTGGAGCGTCTCGGGGATGATTGTCGGTGGCTTCTCGATCAGCGACCAGAAGAACCTTGAGGGCTTCAATCCCATTAGGAACGCCTGCATGATTAGAGAAGGGTGAGCGTTCGGGAATCCCCGGATTTCAGTGGCAAAACGTGTCACAAACTGGGAGAGCATCTCGTCCTCGCGCTGAGATAGCGCGAGCAAAGCGGCCATGGAGGGCTTGGGTCGCATGCTGGTAAGGAAGTTCTGCTCGAACTCCCTGGTGAGCTGATCGAAGGATGAGACTGAGGATGGACGTAGCCGGCTGAACCATGCGCGTGTCGGTCCCCTGAAGGTGGTCGGGAATGCTCGACACATCAACGCGTTGGAGGTGCCATAGAGGGCCATTTGAGCTCGGAACGCGGTGACATGCTCTGCGGGGTCGGAGCTGCCGTCATACGTCTCCAACTCTGGCAACCTGAAGTTGAGGGGTACAGGCTTTTCTTGTATTTCCTGAATAAAGGGGGATCCCCCCGAGCCACCTTCGTTTGACTCGCTGCGTAACTTCTGAAATTCACGCTGGAACTCGTCCAAGCGTTGGTTGACCCGGGATAGCTGGATCTTGAACGAGTCGTTCGCCAAGTCCGATGATGGAGGGTTAGGCTCGGCATGGGGTGGTGGGACTCGGCAAGGCGCGGGTGTGTCCTGCTCGGGCGGGCTTCTCGGATTCGTTGTGTGGTCTTGGGCTTCTCCAGTCCCGGCTTGCTCCCCGCTCGACCTCTGTGTTACCGGATCGATCGGGGGGAGCCGCTAGCCGCACAATCTGGGGTATGAGTGGGACGAGCATCTTCATCATTCCTGCCATCGCTTGGACTTGCTTGGTCAGGCCGAGGAACGCCTCGGGCGACACGGCTGAAGGCCCTATAGTAGGTTCGGAGGGCGATAGCCCCGGATCATTGAACAAGCGCCAGTAGCGGTCTGGCGTCGAGGTTGAGATCCCTCTGTCTCTTGGGGGGGGGGGGGGGGGGGGTCCCGAGTCGAATCGGGAGGCAACCGGTTGGCGGCTCTCCTTTTGGGAGAGCTCCTGCGGCACACTCCTGCGACATGGCCCTCCTTCTAGCGCCAAATGTGTTGGAGAACAAATGTACCGTAGCTGGTGAGTCAGCACAATTTGGTCCACGGGTCGATGTCGGGAGTCTTCTGACGGTCGGGCTGAATGCTGTAGTAGACCGGGTCCTCTCAGCGGTGTGTTGGCCGGTGTTTCCTGGTCTAGGTGCTGGTTGTGGCAGCTCGTCGTGGAGACATCGGTCGGCGACTTCTGGGGTTGGGGCGTTCGCAGATTAGGGGCGGCCTTCTTCCTGCAAAAATGGCCTTCGTCGGGTGGTGCCCGATTGTGGCCTCTCCGACGAGCAAGTCAATGGAGTGTTTTTCATCTTTTTTCTTTGTTCTCCCCCCCCTCTGACCGATATCCGTCAAGGGCTCTTATACAATTGTATGAGAGTCGGTCGCACGTGGGTCGACATGACGGGAGTGTTAGACAGTGTCTTGGTACGGACCCTGACCTGGCGTGTGGGGGATGGTGCCGTTATGGACTTACTGGGATGAGGTGTGTTGGCCGATACCGTGGGGTACGGATTCTGACTCGGCGTGTGGCATGCCATGACGTGTGACACCTTTGGTATGGATTCTGACTCGCCGTGTGGCATCGACTGTGACATGTCTTGGGCCTATAATGTGCCTTATCAATTGACATGGTGAATTCTTCCGATGGTTGCTACCTCGTTGATGAACTCTTCGCCCTCCCCTTTGGATCTCTCCAGCATCTTAACTGCTACAGGGATTCCATTCGGTAGTTCGCTTTTGTGCACACTGCCATATCCCCCTTGCCCCAGCCTATCCATGAACCTTCTGGTGATCTTCTTAACATCAGCGAAAGTGTATCGTGTTGGTTTTGCATCACCATATGTTGCTAGAAAATTTTCAACCTTCAAACGTGTTTCTTCTTCTTTTGTAGATTTCCTTCGAATGTAGAATAGAATGAGTGCTGGCAACAAAACTAGACCAAATCCAGCGGTACAAGTGCCTGAGAAGAAAAGCAACGGGGTAATATATAGTTAATTAGAAGGTAAAGATGATGAGCCTCCCTACAAGGAAAAAGAAAAGTGGATATACAGAAAATTTATTTTTGAGGAAAAGGGTTATTACAAGTTACATTATTATATGTTTTCCCAGGAAAAAAATGACCAGCACACTCACCTACAATAATAATCTTAATGTTTGGACCTGCAAACAAGCAGAGGAGATCAGTCAGTAAAAATTCATTTTGTTCATTGTTCGACCGACGATTCTGTATTAATCTTTTGCACTAAGGTGGTGGAGAAATGACAAAACCCAGAAGCAACAAAATGACCGAGACAATCTTCCTCACCCTTGAGTGAAGTAGATAATATCTGCAGTTACATCACCTCGAAAGAGTTGATGCATTTAGCAAAGAAGAGAGTCACATACATCAATATTATGTCTGAGAAGTTCACGTAACTTGTGGCAGTCTCTCAAATAGTAAGGGTGCATATGGATTGAAGTTCCTGATTTTTCACCTTTTTTGTTTTGTTGTCCAGCAAAGTTTTGCGAGAAAACAAACCAAAAAAATCGAATAGAGAAGGCTAATTGGTTTGAGAATTGGAAGCTCACCGTGATGCCGGGTTATACAGTAGGTTTGGTTTCCGGTGCGGTTGAATCCACAGGGCTTTCTTGCTTCTTCACATTCTCCGCATATACGGGTCTCTGGCACAGAAATTTTAAGATTCATTTCTCGCGTTCGGATGAATTTCTGCACTTTTTCTTCCCATGATCCAGAATCTTAAGGGATCCAGCCATCGGTTGAAGAAGTCACCATGAAAACAGAAGGAAGATCGCTCATAGGCTCGGAAGAATCCGCTGCATAAACGTAGTGACTTCCATTGCCAAGGCACGGGATCGGTCCGGTGATCGACGCCGGATCTGGTATAAATTTTGTTGAGCAATTCACAAAACTAACAGCTTGCAAAAAAGCTTCGTAAAACGGGCTGCTGGTGAGGTCGATGGAGCTGAGCTTTTGCAGTGGGCACGGAGACCACGACGCTCCCAACTTGATTCTGATTTCGCCATAATAGTCGTCGATGGAGATCACTGTGCAGAGTCCTAACGGGGGAAGTGAGAGGATGGCGTCACCGCCAGAACACGAAAGCTCCAAGCCTTGAACGCCACAATAAGGACTGGATTTTAGGCGGAAGGGGTATCTCACAGTTATACCTCCACATCTCGAGGTCCGGCAATCCTTCAGGAAGTCGTCTTCCTCTTTGTTCCCCCAAGTCTTCCTGTCCGAAGCATGGACGAACAGGAGGAAGAGTATACAGAGGAGCCGATTCATGGCCGCGCGGAGGGATTGATTCACAAAGGAAACTGATCAGGAATTTGAATCGATTCTGTGGCGTCTCACAATGACTCGATCAGTTTTGCATCTAATTACTGCCCCAAGCCTGAGGCTGCAACAATCAAATTGATGTTGCAGTCAAGTCCTAAAACTTGGTCAGTCAAAAAGTGGACCAAAAAAGGAAAACGAGTTGATTGACCCGCGGAAGTCGCCCGCCCCCTCAGGCGGGCTTCCGGTCCTTTCGTTCAAAACATCATCAAACAGGACGCTAGTGTTAGGAAATAATTGTCTGTAATTTACTTAAGCAAGTCGGTGACCATAAATAAATCGACAGTCAAAAATAAAAATAAAAAAAATAATTTTTTTTGAAACTAGTTGGTTTATTATAGGTGGTTTAGATTTATTATTTTACTTATTTTTTTAGGTTGATTTACTTGAGTAAACTTTTAATAATCTATTAATATCTTTATATAAGCTTACCAAAAGTCAAAAAAATAAAATAAATAAAATTTTTTGAAGTTAGTTCGTTTATCATAGGTGGTTTAGATTAATTATTTTACTTATTTTTTTAGGTTGATTCACTTGAGTAAACTTTTAAGAATCTATTAATATCTTTGTATAAGCTGACAAAAGTCAGCATAACATTTCATATAAAAATAATTAAACTATGCTTCTTCTCTATTTGTCTTTTCTTTTTTACTTTTCCAATATTCAAGGTATTTTTTCATAATAATGGATTAGAAAAATAATATCATAGTTTATGAGATGGAAACCACCTTTGCTCTTTTTTTCACGATGGAATTTGTATTGTTGTGGTTAAATGATATCTCCATCTCAAAGGTATGGACTTTTAAAGATTATCATGTATATGTCAAGAGATACCATTTTACATAGTATCGTATCGATGCATTTATTAGTGATGGCGAAGCAAAATATGTGCTGTCGATCTATCCTCATCTTTATATCTTTCTGAATCCAATCCAACGATTGTAGGTTCGGATGAGATATGATTTATAGGCCAAGTTTTGATAAGCTTACCGAGATAAGGTCTTTTGATTGACGTTGTTGATGACTTCTTGCTTTACTTCAATTTTCAACGTGAAGAGCTCTTCTTAAACCTCTAGACAAGTGGACAGATTCGAATCTATAACTTTTAGCCTCACCATTAATAATAGACTCGAATATACATGATCAACTAGTAGAAGTTGTTAGAACTGAAATTGACACTACGAGGAGGAGGTGAATTAGTGCTTACGTAAAATTACATCAATTTAAAAATTTTTATTCGTTAAAAACTAATATCGGAAAGATATAAACTTGAAAACACGTTCGTAAGCGTAGTGAAAGTAATAAATCAATTTACAATGAAAATGAAAAGCGTAAAGTAAATGCAAACCAGATTTATGTTAGGATCAAGAGTCCGGGGTCGGCACTAAGAAGGGGGGGTGAATTAGTGTAGCGGAAAAAGTTACGTCGGTTCAGAAAACCTTCGTACAATAAAAACTGATTTCGACGAAAACCATTTCGTAAAGATGTTAACTCGAAAGCGTATTCGTAAACGTATTGAAAGCAGTAAGGAGGAGAGGCAGTTTTCTATAAAAGAAAGTTGCTTAAAGTAAATGCAAACCGAGTTTTAGAGTGGTTCGGTCATCGTGACCTACATCCACTTCGCCGATTCCTCTTCCATCGAGGCCATCGGCATCCATTAACGATCTTCTTTTAATAGACGAAGATCAACCTCCTTCTTACACCCCTCTTCTCCTTTTCACGGGTTTAGGAGATAACCTTTACAAGCACTCACACTCCTCTTCCATAATTCAAAACCTAGAGTGGAGGAGAAAATTTCTCAAGAGATTGCAGCAGCATTTCTTTACTTTTAAACTCTATGCTTATTTTTTTTAACCAGGGATGAGAGGGGTATTTATAGGCTTCAAGTTGATTCAAACTTGGAGCCTAAAAATATCTTATCCCGGGTTTCCTGGGTACGGGTGGTACCACCGCCTGATAGAGCTCGGCGACCGAGCTCTAGCGGTACCACCGCCTGACAGGGGCGGTACCACCGCTGACAGCATTTACTGCCAGTGGTACCACCACCTAGTCTGGGTGGTACCACTGCCTAGACCACCTGGGAGACTGAGTCCCCCAGGCGGTGCCACTACCGACCAGGCTTTCAGCATTCTGGTTGGGCCTTGAATCTGGCCCAAACCAGCCCATCTCTGGGCCCAGTTAGCCTCTAACAAAGTTGATGGGATTATCTCTCAATCCCAACTCAAATTATTTGCTAACTACGATTTCTAAGACATATTCTAAGCATTTTAGTTCTGGTACGTCAATTGCTCTTCCGGCGAGCTTCCGGCGATCTCCCGACGAACTCCCGACAATGTTCCGGCGGATTCCCGGCAAGCTTCTGGACTTCACGACGATCTTCTTGGTGAGTTTCAATGACCTTCACTAGCAAGCTCCGAGACTTCTTGGCTAGTTCTGATAGAACTTCCGACGAACGTCCAAACTTCCGACAAATGTCCGAACTTCCAACGAACTCTCGAACTCCCAACAAAATTACGTCCTTGACTCTGGGACTTCATTTTGCTTCATGCCTTGGTATCGTAGTTAATCCTGCACATATAAACTACACTTCGATCTAGACAATTAATACTAAGCATTAATCAAGTTGTCCGGCATGTCATTGGTCCCTCGACGCTTCGTCCGATTCGTCGGTGTATCGTCCTCTCTTGCGGCCTATTGCCTAATCGGCTAGTTGACTCCGCAACTCCGATATCCTTAGCACAATATTCGCTCTTCTTGGCCCGATGCTCGAATCCACAGCCCGAAGCCTTCTATCAATACGTCGATCGATCCTTCGGCCCGATGTCCAATCTTCTGACATGTTTTACCCCAACACAACATGATTCTTTATGCTTTATTGTCTCATCCTGATCGAAGCATCCTGCGTTACTCAAAACGTAGATTAAAACATAAACACTTATTAATTGGTTTCATCATCAAAATCCGAGATTCAACAATCTCCCCCTTTTTAATGATGACAACCAATTGACGACGGAGTTAACCTTAACTTCCGGAGTTTAAACAAACTCCCCCTATCAATCTCGCATTGATAGAACCTTGAATTCAAGCTGAATTCAAGTCATTGCAAATTTCATCAAGAATATTTGCAACAGGTCATCATGCATAAAATGATCATACTTATCCCCCTTTGTCATCAACAAAAAGGAGAAGTTCCAACTATCATGTGTTTAGATATAAAAGTTCAACACATTGCATAATTAACATAATCTCCAGTTTTATCATTATGCAATTTTGCTATCATCATAGATGTTGGGAAAAACATGTTAAAGCGGAATAATTCTTTTCCCTCTTTGTGTATCAAAATGGGTTCCTCATCAAAATACTAACTTGATATCAAAATGCAAATATCAACCAGCACTGTATAAACAATAGAGCAATAAATCAATCACATAGTGAGACCAAATTTTAACGTGGAAAACCCAATGTGGAAAAAACCACGGGACCGTAGTCCACCTCAAACTTTCACTATAAATAGTAATGATAACAGGTTTATAGTAAATATTCTCTAGAATAACCAAAGGATCACAATAACATCAAGAACATAGATCTTGGCTCAAGAATAGCAAATCATCATCTCATATGATGGATCTCCTCAACGGAGAATTCTAGGTCTCACAAAGTGGGTATAGCAGGAAAGTACCTCAGAGAGGGTAAACTGCAGATCAACACTATTAGAATTGTAGAGCTTGCTGCAAGAATTCTCTGCATAAAATTTGAGCCAAAACTGACAACGGTTGGCCACTAATCATTAAGCAGAAAACTCAAGATCATAATCTTTCTCTCTCCTTTTCTCTCTCTGTTCTTTTCTCTCTCTCTCTGCGTGCTACTGCTGCACTATTCACTGCCCTCACATTACACATTCACAGCCCTATCTCTCTCTTTTTTTAATTTCTTTGATTTGGGCTCAAAAGGCCCAATTGACCAAGCCCACATATGGGCTAGACCCAACAATTCTCCCCCTCCAGCTCATATGGCGGGCTGTACCAAGCCCGCTCTTCGCCTACATGCTTCAAGCTTCTCCTTAGGCAAAGACTTTATCAACATATCTGAATCATTCTCATTGGTATGTACTTTTTCCAATTGTAATTCTTTCATCTCAAGCACATCACGAATCCAGTGATATCTCACATCAATATGCTTGGATCTAGAATGGTATGTTGAATTCTTGGATAGGTGAATGACGTTCTGACTATCACAGTAAACAGTATATCCTTCCTGTTTTAAGCCCAATTCCTGTAGAAACTTTTTCATCCATAAAGCTTCCTTGCAGGCTTCGGTAACTGCTATGTATTCTGCTTCTATGGTTGATAGAGCAACATAATTCTGTAACTTTGATTGCCAAGAGACTGCTCCCCCTGTAAATGTCATCAAGAACCCCGAAGTGGACTTCCTGGAATCAGTATCACCAGCCATGTCTGCATCTGTGTACCCTTCTAACACAGGTTCATCACTGCCAAAACATAAACACAACCTGGAAGTACCTCTTAGATATCTTAATATCTATTTCACTGCTGCCTAATGTTCCTTTCTAGGATTAGAGAGAAATCGGCTAACAACTCCAACTGCATGAGCTATATCTAGCCTACTACAAACTATAGCATACATCAAACAGCCTACTGCAGATGAGTAAGGCACTCTGGACATTTCTTCTTTTTTTTTTCTCTCTTGTAGGACATTGTTTCGAACTAAGCTTGAAATAACCTGCAAGTGGAGAACAAACTGCTTTGGCTTTACTCATGTTGAATCTTTCAAGAACCTTTTCAATGTAAGTCTCCTAAGATAGCCAAATCTTCTTTTTTTTCCTATCATGAAGAATCTTCATGCTAAGTATTTGTTTCACCGATCCCAAGTCTTTTATGGCAAAAGACTTACTTAGCTCTCTTTTAAGCTTTTCAATTTTTCCAACATCATGGCCAATAATCAGCATATCATCAACATATAGCAGTAGAATAATAAAATCATCATCTGAAAATTTCTTTACAAACACACAATTATCAGATGTGGTTCTATCATACCCTTGGCTCATCATAAAAGAATCAAACTTCTTGTTCCACTATCTAGGAGCCTGTTTGAGTCTATATAAGCTTTTCTTAAGCTTACACACTAGATTTTTTTTTTTCCTTGACTTTGAAACCTTTTGGTTGCTCCATGTAAATTTTTTCTTCTAAGTCACCATGAAGAAATGCTATTTTCACATCAAGTTGCTCAACTTCTAAATTCAAATGGGCAGCCAAACCAAGAATAACTCAAATAGAGGACATTTTCACAATTGGAGAAAATATTTCTTCAAAGTCAATACCTTTCTTATGACTGAATCCTTTCACAACTAGTCGTGCTTTGTATCTTTGTTGTGAGCTATTATTTTTAGTTTTCAATTTGTAAACCCATTTATTCTTGAGAGCTTTCTTTTCTTTAGGTAACTTTACCAAGTTATAGGTGTGGTTCTCAAACAAGGATCTCATCTCTTCTTGCATGACTTTAACCTACTCATTCTTATGCTTATGTAGAATAGCTTCTTGATAAGTTTTTGGCTCTCCCTTGTCAGTAAGCATTACATACTCATGTGGAGGGTATCTGGTAGATGGTTGTCGCTCTCTAGTGGATCTTCTCAATGAAATCTCAACTGGTGATGGAGGTACTTGTTCAATTGGTTCAACATCATCAACTGTAGGAGTCTTATCACTAACATTCTCACCATGATCTTCTTGTTCATCTCCCCCATGATCATCATGAACTACAAGTGAAGGAACTAGACCCAAACTCCAAGGAATATAAACAGAGGTTTCTAGCTTCTCAACATTATCACCATCATCAAACAATTGATCTTTAAGAAATACAACATCTCTGCTTCTAATAATCTTCTTATTCATTAGATCCCATAATTTGTACCCAAACTCTTCATGACCATATCCCAAGATACATGCTTTTGCCTTATTATCAAGCTTGGATCTCTCATCTTTGGGAATATGAACAAATGCTTTACACCTAAAGACTCTCAAGTGATTATAAGATATATCTTTTCCTTTCTATACTCTCTCTAAAACATCACCTTTCAGAGGAACTGATGGAGAAAGATTTATCAAGTCAACTGTAGTTCTCATAGCCTCCCCAAAAATAACTTAGGTAACTTGGCATGGGAAAGCATACACCTAATCCTTTTTTCAATGATTCTGTTCATCCTTTCTGCCACACCATTCTGCTGAGGAGTTTTAGGAACTATTTTTTTTTAAGCCTGATACCATGGAACCTGCAATAATTCTCAAAAGAACCCTTATACTCGCCACCATTATCTGATCGAACACACTTTAGCTTTTTGCCAGTTTCTCTTTCAACACTGACATGAAACTCTTCGTAAACATCGAGTACCTGGTCTTTAGAATTCAAAGCAAAAGCTCACACTTTTCTAGAATGGTCATCAATAAAAGTAACAAAATAAAGAGCACCTCCAAGAGTTTTAGTTTGCATAGTACAAACATCAGTATGAACTAAATCAATAACATCTGATCTTCTAGATGATTGATATGTATGAAAGGTAACTCTATATGTTTTTCCAGCTAAGCAATGATCACAAGATTTAAGAGATGTACCTTGCAACTCTGGTAAGAACTGCTTTCTAGCAAGAGTTTGAAGTCCCTTCTCATTGATATGACCAAGCCTCTTGTGCCAAAGATCTATACTTTCACCTTTTCGAATTACATTAATCTCTCCTTTGTGTAGTTTAGCTTCCATGACATAAAAAGAGTTAAGCTTCTTTCCTCTTGCCATAATTAGAGAACCTTTAGTGAGTTTCCATTTACTTTCACTAAAATAATGTGCAAATCCCTCATTATCAAGTCTGCCTATAGATATCAAGTTAAGACGAATATCTAGAATATGCCTTACATCTTTGAGTATCAATTTGCTCCCAATACTGGTCTTCAAGCAAATATCTTCAATACCCATAATCTTAAATGTACCATTGTTTCTCATTCTGATATTACCAAAATCACCAGTAGTGTAAGATCTAAAAAATCACCATGAGAAGTAACATGAAATGAAGCACCAGAGTCATTTACCTAGTTATTGTCTTGAGCTACAAGACTGACACAACCATCATCACAAACAATAGTGATATTACCTTCAGCAGCAATTGTATTGGTCTCTTTCTCATTTTTCTTCAAAACCTACACTCTTTCTTCATGTGACCTGGCCTGTGACAGTGAAAACATTTGATATCTCTTCTAGACTTGGATCTTCCTCTATAACCATGTGGATTTCTACTATAACTTCTTCCACGTCTTTCATGTTTTTCCATAACAAATACCCCAGAAGAAGATTTACCCTGTTCTTTCCTTATGGTATCTTCATTTAGCAAACTGTCCTTAACTATATCTATAGTTAGAGTCCCCTTTGCCGTGAAGTTACAAATTGTCACCACATACGTTTTCCAACTTTCTGGTAAAGAGTTGAGAAGTAGTAATCCCTGCATCTCATCATCTATATTCATTTTCATAGCAATAAGCTTGTTTGCAAGACTCTAAAATAGGCTTATATGCTCAATAATGTTACCACCATCTTTATACTTCAAATTTACAAGCCTTCTAAGGAGAGAAATTCTATTTCCCACTGTCTTTTTCGCAAAGAGATTTTCTAACCTTTGCCAAACAACATCAGCTCTGGTTTCATCAGAAATATGCTCATGCAAATTTATATCTATCCATCTTCTAATATAGGCAATAGCTTTTCTGTGTTGAACTTCCCATTCTTCATCATCCATAGTAGAAGGTTTATCTTTAACCTTGATAGGCTTATACAAATATTTACAATAGAGCAAATCTTCCATCATACGTTTTCAAGTGGAATAACTTGATGATTTCAATTTAATCATACCATATGACTGCTCCATTTAAATCACACAAGAAAAAACTAGCACCAAATAACCTGTTGCTCTAATACCACTTGTTGGGAAAAACCTGTTAAAGCGGAATAATTATTTTCCCTCTTTGTGTATCAAAATGGGTTCATCATTAAAATACCAACTTGATATCAAAATGCAAATATCAACCAATACAGCATAAATAATAGAGCAATAAATCAATTACACAGTGAGACCAAATTTTAACGTGAAAAACTCAATGCGGGAAAAACCACGGGACCGTAGTCCACCTCAAACTTCCATTATCAATAGTAATGATAACAGGTTTATAGTAAATATTCTCTAGAATAACCAGAGGATCACAATAACATCAAGAACATAGATCTTGGCTCAAGAATAGCAAATCATCATCTCATATGATGGATCTCATCAACGGAGAATTCTTTGTCTCACAAAGTGGGTATAGCAGGAAAGTACCTCAGAGAGGGTAAACT
>LVTN01002669.1:1850-31403 GCA_001649415.1 Musa itinerans
ATATCCCCATAAAATGCGATAACACAAGTGTAATATGTTTAACAAAGAATCTCATTCAACACTCTAGAACTAAATATATTGATATTAGACATCACTTTATACGAGATCATATTAATAATCATGATGTAATCCTAGAGTTTATTGATACAAAACATAAATTAGCCAATATTTTTACAAAGCCTTTAAGTGAAGAACAATTTGATTTTATTAGATGAGAATTAGGAATATTAATTTGTCTGAATGCATGAATTTAATGTATATTTTTTCCGGACTATCTTTCACTTAATGTATCTTCTTGAATGGAGCTTTCATGAGATTATGCCATATCAAGTTTACTTCATACCCTTGCTCTATCACTTTTGATATACTCAATCACTTCATGGATTTAATTGACAAATGCATCTCTTGGATTTATCACTTGTGAATTTTTATTAAGAAATGGATTTGATATGATGCTCTTCTCATTATGAAGGCTAATTCATGGAATTTCTTTAATCCTTCATATGATAATTCTTTCACATGAATTTTTTCTTAATGAAGGAAGAATTTCTATGATTTTTTTTTTAGATGAACACTTGTAAGAGTGAGGATTTAATTTTACATAAATATCTTAATACTTATGAAAATTAAAGCATGATTTAATGAAACTCTTTTATTGTTTTTGACTTGATTCAAATCATTTCACAAAGTTGGTTCTTAATAGATTTCCTCCCTCTTTCCTTCTTCATGCAAAGTTTTGATAAAAAAAAAAGGGGAGAAGTTGATGGAAGCTATCTCTTTAATAATTATAACTTTTAATGTTGAGAACTTTTGAATGATTCCATGTCATGAATGCTTGAAATATGATTGGTATGAATTTTTACAATTTGAAATGTGACATGAATTTTTACCACACTTGCATTGTTGAATTGTTCTCCTTTCTGTTGATGACAAAGGGGAAGAAATAATACCAAAATGTGGTAAATTGATGACAAATGTATGCAATGTATTTCATCATATATACTTGAAATATTTGCTTGATAAATTTCTTTCATAAGATATCTAGAGCTTAAGTTGCAATTTTAAATTGGATATCTTGCCATAGAATGATGAATTGCTATATTTGTCATCTTTCATATTTGAAATATCATACTGAAAAATGGATGTCACGCCTTGGCATCACATTTTGAGAATGTTAGACCATGATAGGAATCATGATGTGCATGTTGATCAGTTTAATGAACTTATCTTATCAGTTTGATTCTTGAATTCAAAGGCCTTGAATTCAAAAATGTCTTTTCTCAAGTATGGTAGGCATATAGATAGGGGGAGTTATGGTTAACTCTGTCATCAATTGATTGTCATTATCAAAAAGGGGGAGATTATTGAATCTCGAATTTTAATGATGAAGTCAATTGTAAATTATTTGATCTAATCTATATGTTGAGAAAAGTGTGCAGGATTAACTATGATAACAGTAAGACATAAAGCAGGTGCTGCCGAAGTCAAGATCGAGATCTCATTGGGAGTTCGAGAGTTCGTCGGAAGTCCAGACGTTCGTCGGAAGTTCTACCGGAACCAATCGAGAAGTCCAGGAGCTTACCAAAGAAGCTTGTCGGAACTTGCCAAGAAGATTATTGTAAAGTCCAGGAGATTGCCGGGAGTCCGTAGGAGCATTGCCGAGAGTTCGTCGAATGTTCGCCGGAAGTACGCCCAGAAGCTCGTTGGAAGAGCAATTGACGCATCAGAACAAGGAGTACTGTGATCATATCTTAAGTATTATAGTTAGAGAGTAAATTAAGTTAGAATTGGGAGGTAATCCCACTAACTTAATTAGGGGGCCAATTGGGCCCTTGATAGGGCTGAATTAGGCCGAGTGGTGCAGCCCATTTAGCCCCTGAATTCTTGACCGGCGGTGGCACCGCTTGGGAGACTTGGTCTCTTAGGAATTCTGAGTAATGTTGGTAGTTAATGCTGCCAATGGTGGTACCGCCCAGTGTCAGGTGTCAGGCGGTAGTACCACCCAGTAGTGGCGGTGGTACCGCCAGGACCTTGGAAATATGGGATTAGACACTTTTTGGCTCCAATTTTGAAGCCTTTGGGGCTTATGAAAACCCCACCCTTTTCTGCATGAAAGGGCACGAAACCTATTGCCATAATCTTAAGTTCTTGAGCCTTAAAGTGTTGTAAAAGTAAAGAGTTCTCCATCTCTTAGCCTTGTAACCATCCAAGAAAGAGGAGTGAGACTTGTAAGGGTTGTCTCCTGAGCCCAACAAAAGGAGAAAGAGCTGTAAAAGTTGGTTGGTCATTGTCTATTGAAGAAAGGCCTTTAGTGGACGTCGGAGACCTCGTTAGAGGAGGAATTCGAAAGTGGATGTAGGTCACATTGACCGAACCACTCTGAAACTCGGTTTGTATTTACTTTGTGCAATTTACTTTATTGCAAATCTCCTTAATCTTCTCTTGTACATTTACGAAAGCTTTCAAGTTCAACTTATCTCCGTGAATCAAAACCATTTTCGTCGGAATCAGTTTTAAACGAAACGAATAATTTTCTGAAATCATGAAAGTTTTCCGCTGCATTAATTCACCCACCCTCTTAGTGCCGCACTTGATCCTAACAGTCATTTCATTCGAAGCATGTTTTATTCATAACAAGGGAGTAAAGACTAATTGGAGCAAATCATTGACGAAATAAAATATTTTAGAACATATCAAAGGCAGATGAAATGCTTCGAAACATATCAATGGCATATGAAGCATTTTGGAGCATATCAATGGCGGATAAAATATTTCGGAACATATCAATGACGGATGAAATGCTTCGGAACATATCAATGGCATATGAAGCATTTTGGAGCATATCAATGGCGGATAAAATATTTCGGAACATATCAATGACGGATGAAATGCTTCGGAACATATCAATGGCATATGAAGCATTTTGGAGCATATCAATGGCGGATAAAATATTTCGGAACATATCAATGACGGATGAAATGCTTCGGAACATATCAATGGCATATGAAGCATTTTGGAGCATATCAATGGCGGATAAAATATTTCGGAACATATCAATGACGGATGAAATGCTTCGGAACATATCAATGGCATATGAAGCATTTTGGAGCATATCAATGGCGGATAAAATATTTCGGAACATATCAATGACGGATGAAATGCTTCGGAACATATCAATGGCATATGAAGCATTTTGGAGCATATCAATGGCGGATAAAATATTTCGGAACATATCAATGACGGATGAAATGCTTCGGAACATATCAATGGCATATGAAGCATTTCAAAGCATATCAAGGACATAGGAAATGTTTTAGTGTATATCAATAATAAATGAAATATTTCAGAACATATCAAAGGATAAATACGAAACAGAAGCTCAATCATTGTATATGACGTTGCATACATTCCATTCTTATCCAAAGCACAGATAGAAGCATATAACCAAAGCTTTGGATATCATATTAAGCAAATAGAAGGTGAAGTGGGATCCCAAATATAATATGGTCCATCCATTTCTCAATGACCACCAAAAATAATCTAGAGCATCGCCGGCTTTAAGCACATACCCTTTACCATTTTTGGCAAAGGTCTAGATAATCCCTTTACCATTTCTAGCAAAGGTCCATATAATCCCTTTACTATTTTTAGTAAAGGTCCAAATAATTCCACAAATGTCAGAGTATAAAAGGGTATTGTAAATAATAAAGTTGGCATATATCGGAAACACATGTGGAATAACGGAATGCATGTGCCTATACGAAACATTACGATACAAACATGAAGTTTCTATAATAGATTTAGGTATGCAAATATTTGTAGGACAAGAGTATATAGGAATTTGAAGCAATAATATAAAGCTCAACTGAAGGAAGGATTTTAGCTGAAATCAATTTCCAAAGAGATGAAACAAAAATAGGCGAAATCGATCAAAGCTCGATTATGATAGAATTTGAGAGGCACATTGCATGAATTGTTCGGATAACCAGTTATACTCCAATTTGCACAAAATAGGAGTCATTCAAAAGATGTATCAATATAATTTTTGATAACTTAAGTTATGTATAAATCAGAGTTTCCAGCAAAGAGTTATAAATAATTTAGTAATCAAAGGTCAGAGAACATTATCTCTATTTTACAAAATTCGTAGAGTTGATTTGAATGGATGATTTAATAGGAATTTATGCTCTAAATTATTCAAATCAGATATAATAAGAAATATTTATGAGTCTTGTTTCCAATAAATTATGTTTCACATATATCAGAGTTTTCAACAGAGAGTTATAAGCAAGAAAGTACTAAAAGGTCACAACTGACAATCTCTATTTTATAGATTTCATAGGGTCAATTGAAATAATAGTTTCGATAGGTAAATAGACTCTAAATTTATAAATCTTAGTATTAATGGAAATATTTATAAGTCTATTTTTAGAAGAATTTAGTTTCTCATAAATCCAAGATCTGTGGAGAAAGTTATGGCTAGAACAATACAGAAAGGTCAAATTTCGAAAAATTCCAGATTCACAGTTTTAATCTCAAATGACCAAAATATCAAGAATGAAGCCAAAATCTACCAAAGTTTTCAGAATTAGGATGAAATCAAAGATTAAGAGTTATGTAGGAAGGGGTTAGAATACTTGCCTTAGAAAAATTTGATTTCCAATTGTGGGGAATTGATACAAAACCTCAAGCAAAGCAAAGTTTCTTCTCCTTCTTCTACTTTAATTCCTATTCCATTCTCCTCTCAAACCCACATTGGCTGTAGCTCTTAAGTTTTTCTCTTTTTATTTCTCTTCTAATGCATTAGATTTAGCTAATTTAAGGATTGCAAGCTGGCAAGCATGCATGAAAGAGGCTTAGGTGTCATCCAGAACAAATTTACGTGGCACCATTAGGTTAGCTAGTGACACATGTCCACCATTTTTTTTAAACCTAATATAAATATTTTATAAATCATATTACATTTCTAATATTTACATTTAGGTCCCTATATTACACTCTCCCCTCTTTGAAAGAAAAATTTAGTCATCTGAATTTGTCATACCTCATTCGACAAAAAGTGGAGATCAAGATTGCGTTTGGATTAAGGCCATCAATATCATTGAGTCTTGCCCTGCCCTCATATAATAAACTCAAAATTTTCTCTATCCGCATCATGCATTGTTCTATTACCATTGGATCAAGCTCACCATGAAAACTAGAAGGACTCAACTCTTTAAATTATCTCATTCCTACTCCACTCTAATTTGATGTCCCTGATCAATACTTTTATCTTACTCAATTACTCAAAGAAGATGAAGCAAGAGGACCTGATGTTCTCGACATCTTATATTCCTAAAAGTCATCAAAGTAATTTTTCACTAATCATTATAGTTTACTAGACCTCAATATATTTTGCATATCAAATATATCAAAAATCTTAGTGATCCACAAATCATGCTCTGATACCATAATTATCATGCCCCCTCGAATTTTTTAATCAACAATAATCCGATTTCAGGATCCAAATACACATTTGAGGACACTAAGAAAACATTCAAGCCATTCACATCCGTAATTCCATAATCCATAAGACCTATGCTATTTAAATTCATATGCCACATTACTCGATGAATCGTAAAATCTAAAGCCAACTCAACTAAACCATAACCACATCATAAATCCATAGTTGTAGGAATCTATACAATCACAAAACCAACATATACAATATGTTTATATCATTACACAATTTTAACTTAACATTTTCAAAATCCTAACATGAGAGGTACGTTTCAAACATTTACAAAACTCATAAGTTTATATTTACCATAAACATTCCATTAGATACCAAGTATACTTATATACAACAAAATATATCATCCACTAAAGGTTTGCCCAAAGTCTTCTAGCTTTCCACTGTCGTCGCTCAATTTAAACATTCTAGCGAGCGACAAGCTATCCTAAAAAATTTATATAGCAATCGGGTGAGCACATAGAGCTCAACAAGCGACTAATAGATCAATGATGAAAAAGGATAGTTTCAAAGCAAATAAGGTATCCAATACAAGGCCGGGATACAAGAGTTCATAGATAGCCACTCAACGAATGTAGAATTACAATGTCATTTCATTCGAAGCATATTTTGTTCATAACAAGGGAGTAAAGACTAATTGGAGTAAATCATTGATGAAATGAAATAGTTTGGAACATATCAAAGGCAGATGAAATGCTTTGAAATATATCAATAGCATATGAAGCATTTCAGAGTATATCAATGACATAGTAAGCATTTCGGAGCATATCAATGGCATATAAAATGTTATAGACCATATCAATGGCATATGAAGCATTTCGGAGTGTATCAAAGATGTATGAAATGTTTTAGAGCATATTAATAACAAATAAAACATTTCGAAGAATATTAATGACGAATGAAATGCTTCAGAATATATCAATGGCATATGAAGCATTTCGGAGCATATCAATGGCGGATGAAACATTTCGGAACATATCAATGGCAGATGAAATGCTTTGGAGCATATCAATGGCATATGAAGCATTTTAGAGCATATCAAGGACATATGAAATATTTCGGAGCATATCAATAACAAATGAAACATTTTGGAACATATCAATGACAAATGAAATGCTTCGGAACATATCAATGGCATATGAAGCATTTCAGAGCATATCAATAATTGATAAAACATTTTAGAACATATTAATGATGGATAAAATACTTCGAAAGATATCAATGGAATATGAAGCATTTCGGAGTATATCAAGGACATAGGAAATGTTTAAGAGTATATTAATAATAAATAAAACATTTTGAAATATATCAAAGGACAAATACGAAATAGAAGATTAAACATCACATATGACGTTGCATACATTTTATTCTTATCCAAAGCACAGATAGAAGCATATAACCAAAGATTTAGATATCATATCAAGCAAATAGAAGGTGAAGTGAGTTCCCAAACCTAATATGGTCCATCCGTTTCTGAATGACCACCAAACATAATCTAGAGCATCGTGGGCTCTAAGCACATACCCTTTACTATTTCTTGCAAAAGTCCAGATAATTTCTTTACCATTTTTGGCAAAGGTCCATATAATCCCTTTACTATTTTTAGCAAATGTTCAAATAATCTCACAAACACCAGAGTACAAAAGAGTATTGTGAATAATAAAGTTGGCACATATCGGAAACACATATGGAACAATGGAATGCATGTTCCTATACGAAACATTACGATACAAACATAAAGTTTCCACAACAGATTTAGCTATACAAATAATTGTTGGATAAGAGTATACAGGAATTTGAAGCAATTATATAAATCTCAACTGAAGTAAGGATTTTAGCTGAAATCAATTTCCGAAGAGATGAAATAAGAATAGGAGAAATTGATTAAAGCTCGATTCTGACAGAATTTGAGAGGCACATTGCATGAATTGTTTGGATAATTAATTATGCTCCAATTTACATAAAATAGGGGTAATTTGAAAGATGTATCAATCTAGTTTTTGATAAGTTATGTATAAATTAGAGTTTCCAGCAAAGAGTTATAAATAAATTTAGTAAGCAAAGGTCAGAGAACATTATCTATATTTTACAGAATTCATAGAGTTGATTTGAATAGATGATTCAATAGGCATTTATGCTCCAAATCATCCAAATCAAATATGCATAGAAAGGTTTATCTAGTTTTCAATAAATCATGTTTCATATAAATCAGAGTTTTCAACAGAGAGTTATAAGCAAGATAGTTCTGAAAGGTCAAAACCGACAATATCTATTTTACAGATTTTATAGGGTCAATTGAAATAATAGTTTCGATAGGTAAATAGACTCCAAATTTATCAATATTGGTATCAAAGGAAAGATATATGAGTATATTTTTGGAAGAATCTAGTTTCTCCTAAATCTAAGATCTGTGAAAAAAGTTATGGCCAGAACAATACAGAAAGGTGAAATCTCAAAAAATTCCAGATTCACAATTTTAATCCCAAACGATAGAAATATCAAGAATGAAGCCAAAATCTTTCAAAGTTTTCAGAATTAGGATGAAATCTGAGATTAAGATTTCTGTAAGAAGGGGTTAGAACACTTGCCTTAGAAAAGTTTGATTCCCAAATGTGGGGAATTGATGCAAAACCTCGAGCAAAACAATGTTTCTTCTCCTTCTTCTACTTCAATTCTTCTTCCATTCTCCTTTCAAACCCACTTTGGCTGTAGCTCTTAAGTTTTCCTTCTTTTATTTCCCTTCTAATGCATTAGATTTAACTAATATAAGGATCACAAGGTGGTAAGCTTACATGAAAGAGGCTTAGGTGTCATCCATAGAACAAACTTAGGTAGCACCATTAGGTTTGCTAGTGACATATGTCCACCATTTTTTTTTTAAACCTAATATGAATCTTCCACAAATCATATTATATTTCTTATATTTATATTTAGGTCCCTATATTACAAATAGGCCCTTACAAAAGTTTTAAAAATGAGGGATGTTATAGGTGGTACCGCCCAAACTCAGTCTCCGAGATTGTCAAGCGGTGGTACCGCCAGTTTGGGTGGTGGTACCACCTAGATATAGTCTCCCAAGTGATGGTACCACTTAATGTCAGTGCTGTAGGCGGTGGTACCACCCAACACAAGCGGTGGTACCGCCAATACCTCGAAAACTGGGGATAAGACTCTTTTAGGCTCCAAGTTTGATTCCACTTAGGGCCTATAAATACCTCTCTCATCCCTGGTTAACATATACAAGCACAGAGAGCTTAAAAGTGGAAATATGCTATAGCAATCACTTGAGAGATTCCCTCCTCTAATTCTAAGTTTAGAATTCTATTTAGGGAGGAGTGAGTACTTGTAAAAGGTTGTCTCCTAAACCTATGAAAAGGAGAAGAGGGGTGTGAAAGGGTAATTGATCTTTGCCCATTGGAAAAAGATTGTTAGTGGATGCCGATGGCCTCGACGGAAAAGGAATCGAGAGTGGATGTAGGTCACAACAATTGAACCACTATAACACTCGGTTTGCATTTACTTCTTGCAATTTACCTTTCCTACAAACTGCCTTACTTGCTTTACTTTCTCATTACACTCTTCCATACATTTTCAAGTTAAACTCACATTTTCGATACGAGCTTTTATCAAATGAAATATTTTCAAAATCGACATTTTTAGCCACTACACTAATTCACCCCCCCCTCTTAGTGCTGACTCGATCCTAACAGTAAGAAGGAGGTTGGTCTTCGCCTATTAAAGGAAGACCGTTAGTGGATGCTGGTGGCCTCGACGGAAGAGGAATCAGGAGTGGATGTAGGTCACGACGACCGAACCACTATAAATTCTAGTGTGTTCTTTCCTTACTACTTATTTTGTTTACTACATTGCAAACTATCCAATTCCCTCTTCTCTATTCACTTGCAAACTTATACGAGTCAAACAAATGGTTTTCGTCAAAATCAATTTTTATTGTACGAAGATTTTCAAAACTAACGTTTTAATCCTCTACACTAATTCACCCCCCCCCCTCTTAGTGCTGACTCGATCCTAATAGTTAGTATCAGAGCCACGTTCTTTCTCGTTTGGTTTAACAACCAAGAGAAATGGCTCTTTTTTACTTTCATGAGGGCCACTCTATCATTCGTCCTCCTATGTTCAATGGGACGGACTACACATATTGGAAAACTCGAATGAAAGTTTTATTGATTTCTTTAGATTTCAATATATGGAATATCATTAAAAATAATTTTCAAAAGTCTTCTAATCCAATGAATGAATAAAATAATTTGGAGAAGAAAACTTTTTCCTTAAATGCTAGAGCTATAAATGCTCTATTTTGTGCCTTAAACAAAAATAAATTTAATCGTATTTCTATTTGGGAAACCGCTTTTGATATTTGACACACTCTTAAAACCACACATGAAGGCACTAGTAGAGTAAAAGATTCTAAGATAAATCTTTTGATGCGTGATTTTGAATTATTTCGTATGAAACCAAGTGAAACCATTGGAGACATGTATACCCGTTTTACAGATATGCCAATGGTTTAAAAGCACTTGGTAAAAGTTTTTTAAATCTTGAACTTGTTAATAAAGTTTTACGATCTCTTTCCAAAGATTGAGATTCGAAAGTAATGATAATACAAGAATTAAAGGACTTAAACCATTTTTCGATTGAAGAACTTATCGGGTCTTTGATGACCTATGAAATAACTTGTATTGAACATGAGAACTACATTCCAAAGAACAGGAAAGATTTAACACTTCGAATAATAGAATACCACTTGAGTGATGACTCAAGTGATGATGATGATAACCTTGAACTCCTCACAATAAAGCTTAAAAATTTCTTAAAACAAGAATCAAAGAACAAAAATGAACATAAAAAGAAGAAGCTACAAAAGAAGAAGAAAATACTCAAGGTGGCTTGGGACGAATCAAGTTCATCTGAAAACAAAGAACAAACCAACAAAAGCGAGGTGACAAATTACACCTTAATGGCTTTCAATGACAAGGTAACCAAAACCCCTTTACTTTATTTTGAAATTACCTGATGCATTTCATGAGTTGTTTTTAAATTAGTTTAGAAAAATTATATGTAAATTATTAAAAAAAATTTGGAATCATGCTTATCCTTCTAGTAATTTTGAAAATGATTATAAAAATTATATGTTTATGATAAAGGAACAAAATGTTAGACTTAAATCTAATGCTTAAGATAAATCCTATGTATGTTTTTAAGAAGAAATAATGTATGTCTTGATGATTTAATGATGCATAGTGATTTGAAATCATGCTTAATGAGTTTATATTTTGAAATTATGCATGATGATTTTTGTGATCTTTATCGTAGTTGTAATGAAAGTTATTTTTTGGTGTGAAACATTGATGCATATTTTTAGTTAGGATAAAAAACTTGGGTATGCTTGTATGAAATCAATCATATGAATTGAAACAACTAAAAAAGGAATGCATTTTGAAAATTTCTCTATCTCTATATTATCACAAGAAAATGATAAATCTATGTATATCATTTTGAATCTCTTAAAAGTAATTTTGATGATTTGATGATTTAAATGAGTTGTATTTATATCATAATCGATCTTGAATTCTTAGAATCAAAACTTGATAGTTTCTTTATATGAATCAAGATCCCTCACTTTTTATTCTCAAATGATTTCTTGTATTTTATTAAAGTGAATATTTATCAAAATAAATCATGTCTTTTGGTATTCATATGAACTTATCTTTCATGATATGATTTTTGCTATGCAAGTATATCTCATCACCAAACTTTCCTTATTATTTATCTTTGTCATAATTTAAAAATTGATGTAAAAGGAAAAAAATTATAATATTGTATTATTCCCTTCTATTTGACAATGACAAAGGGGGAGCAAAACTTGCTAGCTTGCTTATCTCAAAAGATAAGCAAGAAGTGCTATCTTGCAAATATCAAGGGAAAGCAATGTTTTCTAAGTTACACAGTTCAATAAGATACAAAAATATGCTATCTTGCACATCTCAAAAGACGTAAAATTTTGCTAACTTTCATATGTATAAAATTTACTAGCTTGCATGCTCTAAAATGATATAAAATTTGCTAGCTTGCATGTTCTAATATGATATAACACTTGCTAAATTTGCTAGTTGCAAGGAGAAAAACTTGCTAGGAAGCAAAATTGCTAGCTTGTACTTCTCAAAAGAGAAGAAAGAACTTGCTATCTTGAACATCACTAAGAATTGCTAGCTTGCAATCTCAAGAGAAGCAAAAGTGCTATCTTGCCTATCTCAAGAAGCTATTTTGAGTGACGTGGGACTAGCTTCGATTAGGGAGAGACAATTAAAGTAGGAAGAATCATGTTGAGCCATAGTGGAACATGTCAGAATATTGGACGTCAAGCCGGAGGATCGGTCGATGTATCGACAGAAGGTCTTGGGCCATAGGATTGGGCATCGGGCCATGAAGAGCGAAAATTACGCCAAGGAAATTAGAGTTATGGAGGACAACTGGCTAATTGGGCAATAGGCCGCAAGAGAGGACGATGTGCCAAAGAATCGGATAAGGCGACGCTGAACCAATGACATGCTAGACAATATTTGATTTAGCTTTGTAATAATTGTCTAGATTGAAGTGGGTTTTAGGCGTAATTGGGTTAGAATTGGGCCAACTCAATTAAGGACCAATTGGGCCCAAGTTTGGACTGTGTTGGTCCAAGTGAAAGGCCTAAATAGTAACCTAACAAATGGAACCATCGATGGCACGATCTTCGAGATTATGTCAGGCAGTGATACCGCTAGTCTGAGCGATGGTACCGCCCAGACTCAATTTCCGAGACTATCAAGCGGTGGTACCGCCAGTCTGGGCGATGGTACCGCCTAGAGATAGTCTCCTAAGCGATGGTACCGCCCAATGTCGGTGCTATAGGCGGTGGTATCGCCAGTACCCGGAAGACCCAGGATGAGACCAGTTTTGTCTCCAAGTTTGAATCTATTTGGAGCCTATAAATACCCCTCTCATCCTTGGTTAACATATATAAGAATTGAGAACAAAAGAGGAAGAAAACACTGTTGTAATCTTGTGAGAACTCCTCTCAAACTCTAAGTGTTAGTGAAGTGTAAGAGAGGAGAATAGAGTTGTAAGAAGGAGGTTGGTCTTTACCTATTGAAGGAAGACCACTAGTGGATGCTGGTGGCCTCAACGGAAGAGGAATCAGGAGTGGATGTAGGTCACGACGATCGAACCATTATAAATTTCAGTGTGTTCTTTCCTTACTAATTCTTTTTAATGCATTGTAAACTATCCAATCCCCTCTTCTCTATTCACTTGCAAACTTATACGAGTCAAACAAACTATTTTCGTCGAAATCAATTTTTATTGTACGAAGATTTTCAAAACTAACATTTTTATCCACTGTACTAATTCACCCCTCCTCTTAGTGCCAACTCAATCCTAACAAATTAGTGCAGCAATAAAAATTTTGTTGATTCAAAAATTTTCTTTTGATACAATCGTTTCGACAAAGCCCGTATCGGAAAGTAATGAAAATAATGACTTAGAGTAAATGCAAAGTGTAGAATACAGCTAAGTAATGAAAGAAAGCAGTAAGGAAAGAACACACTAGATTTATAGTGGTTCGATTGTTGTGACCTACATCCACTTTTGATTCCTCCTCCATTGAGGTCACCGGCATCCGCTAATGGTCTTCTTTCAATAGGTGAATACTAACCACCTTCGTACAAAGCTTTCTTTGTTTCACGGGTTTAGGCGACAACCCTTACAACTCTCACACCTCTTCTCTAATAATAACAAAGCTGAAGAAAGAGAGGAGGAGGATACTTAACACTTTTACAATTCTTTCACACCCCAATACTTCAAGATTTTGTTCACAGTTTGATGCTCTTTAATGCAGAAAGGAATAAGATATTTATAGGCCCCAATGACTTCAAAATTAGAGCAAAAAAGTGTCTCATCTCGGGTTCCGGGGTATTTGCAGTACCATCGCCAATACTGGGTGATACTATCGCTTGACACTTTGACATTGGGCGGTACCAATGCTTAGTCTAGTGGTACTACCGCCTGACAAAGCCTCGGAGACTAGGCTCTAGTGATACCACTGACTGACAAGGCGGTACCACATCTTGGCAGCATTAACTACTAGTAGTACCATTAACTATCGACGGTACCACTACCCAAACAACCTGGGAGACCGAGTCTCAAGTGATGCCACCGCTGGCCTTGGCTTGGGTCACTAAATAGGCCTTTCTCTTGGCCCAATTCTATAACATCCCTCATTTTTAAAAATTTTATAAGGGCTTATTTATAATTTAAGGACCTAAGAGTAAATATTAGAAATTTGATATGATTTATGAAAGATTCAGATTTAAGTTAAAAAAAAAATTGGTGGACATGTGTCACTAGCTAACATAATGGTGCCACCTAAGTCTATTATATGGATGACACCTAAGCCCCATTCATGCATGCTTACCACCTTGCAACCCTTGTGTTAGCCAAACCTAAGTAATTAGATGAGAGATTAAAGAGAAAACTTAAGTTTCTGCAGCCAATGTTGGTTTGAGAAGAGAGGGAAGAAGAAGAAGAAGAAGAAGAAGAAGAAGAAGAAGAAGAAGAAGCTTTGCTTGAGGTTTTGCAAGAAGAAGAAGAAGAAGAAGAAGAAGAAGAAGAAGAAGAAGAAGAAGAAGAAGAAGAAGAAGAAGAAGAAGAAGAAGAAGAAGAAGAAGAAGAAGAAGAAGAAGAAGAAGAAGAAGAAGAAGAAGAAGAAGAAGAAGAAGAAGAAGAAGAAGAAGAAGAAGAAGAAGAAGAAGAAGAAGAAGAAGAAGAAGAAGAAGAAGAAGAAGAAGAAGCTTTGCTTGAGGTTTTGCATCAACTCCCCACATTTGGGAATCAAACTTTTCTAAGGCAAGTGTTCTAACCCCATCCTACAGAATTCCTAATCTCTGTTTTCATTTTAATTCTATAAAATTTGAAAGATTTCAGTTGAGAACCAGATGTTTCTTTCATTTTGATACAAAGCTATGAATCTGCAATTTTTTGATAATCTGACCTCTATGCATTGTTTTGGACCTAACTTTTAGTACTAAACTCTGATTTAGGTAAAGCCTAATCCATTTGAAAGTAGACTCAAAGACCTTTATTTTTATTCCTAGATTAAATGATTTAGAGTTTAAATGCCTATTAAGACTTCTATTTCAATTAACCCTACAGATTCAGCAAACCAGGGACTGTAATTTCTAACCTCTTGTTGCTTAACTACTTATAACTTTCTGTTGGGAACTCAGATTCATGAAAAGTCTAATTTATTGGAATCTAGACTCAAAACTTTCTGTGATTATCTGATTTAAAATTTTTAAAGTATAAATTCAAACTGAAACATCTGTTCTCATCGACCCTGTGGATTCAGTAAAACAAAGCTGATATTTTCAGACCTTGAGCTACGAAATTATTTGTAACTCCCTGTTGTAAACTCCAATTTATGCAAAACTTATTTACCTAAAACTAGATTGAACATCTTTTGAATGCCACCTATTTTGTATAAATTTGAGCATAATTGGTTATCCAAATAATTCATAAAATCCACCTCTCAAATTCTGTCAGAATCGAGCTTTGGTCGATTTCACCTCTTATTGTTTCTTCTCTTTGGAAATTGATTTCGGCAAAAACCCTTACTTCAGCTGAGCTTTATATTATTGCTTCAAATTCTTGTATGCTCTTGGCCTACAAGTATTTACATACCTGAATCTGTTATGTAAACTTTATGTTTGTATCGCAATGTTTGGTATAGGCACATGCATTCCGTTGTTCCGCATGTGTTTCCGATATGTGCCAACTTTATTGTTCACAATACCCTTTTGTATGTTGAATCTCATATTTTGATGATGAAACCAATTGATAAGTGTTTATGTTTTAATTTGTGTTTTAGGTGATGCAGGATGCTTCGATCAGGATGAGACAATTAAAGCAGGAAAAATCATATTGTGCCGGAGGAAAACATGTCAGAAGATTGGACATCGAGCTACAGGATCAGTCGACGTATCGATAGAAGGCTTCGGGCCATGGATTCAGGCATTAGGCCAAGAAGAGCGGATATTGCGCTAAGGATATCAGAGTTGCGGAGTCAACTAGTGTTAGAACCCTTGCAGATTCTAAACTTGGGGTTGATCTCTTTAGGGGATCGGCCTCCTTGGAACTCTATAGGGGTTCCTCCCTCCAAGTTGCTACTCAAAGGCTGCAGAAAAGATTCATCTATTGCTTATCAAAAGAGGAGGAATACATGGCTATTTATAGGGCTTCTAAACCCTAACTCCTAATAGGACTCCTACTCAAGACTCCAACTCCTAATAAGACTCCTACTCAAGACTCTTACTTCTAACCAACTCATAATAGGACTCATACTTAAGACTCTTACTTTTAACCAACTCCTAATAAGACTCCTACTCAAGACTCTTACTTCTAACCAACTCCTAATAAGACTCCTACTCAAGACTCTTACTTCTAACCAACTCCTAATAAGACTCCTACTCAAGACTCTTACTTCTAACCAACTCCTAATAAGACTCCTACTCAAGACTCTTACTTCTAACCAACTCCTAATAAGACTCCTACTCAAGACTCTTACTTCTAACCAACTCCTAATAAGACTCCTACTCAAGACTCTTACTTCTAACCAACTCCTAATAAGACTCCTACTCAAGACTCTTACTTCTAACCAACTCCTAATAAGACTCCTACTCAAGACTCTTACTTCTAACCAACTCCTAATAAGACTCCTACTCAAGACTCTTACTTCTAACCAACTCCTAATAAGACTCCTACTCAAGACTCTTACTTCTAACCAACTCCTAATAAGACTCCTACTCAAGACTCTTACTTCTAACCAACTCCTAATAAGACTCCTACTCAAGACTCTTACTTCTAACCAACTCCTAATAAGACTCCTACTCAAGACTCTTACTTCTAACCAACTCCTAATAAGACTCCTACTCAAGACTCTTACTTCTAACCAACTCCTAATAAGACTCCTACTCAAGACTCTTACTTCTAACCAACTCCTAATAAGACTCCTACTCAAGACTCTTACTTCTAACCAACTCCTAATAAGACTCCTACTCAAGACTCTTACTTCTAACCAACTCCTAATAAGACTCCTACTCAAGACTCTTACTTCTAACCAACTCCTAATAAGACTCCTACTCAAGACTCTTACTTCTAACCAACTCCTAATAAGACTCCTACTCAAGACTCTTACTTCTAACCAACTCCTAATAAGACTCCTACTCAAGACTCTTACTTCTAACCAACTCCTAATAAGACTCCTACTCAAGACTCTTACTTCTAACCAACTCCTAATAAGACTCCTACTCAAGACTCTTACTTCTAACCAACTCCTAATAAGACTCCTACTCAAGACTCTTACTTCTAACCAACTCCTAATAAGACTCCTACTCAAGACTCTTACTTCTAACCAACTCCTAATAAGACTCCTACTCAAGACTCTTACTTCTAACCAACTCCTAATAAGACTCCTACTCAAGACTCTTACTTCTAACCAACTCCTAATAAGACTCCTACTCAAGACTCTTACTTCTAACCAACTCCTAATAAGACTCCTACTCAAGACTCTTACTTCTAACCAACTCCTAATAAGACTCCTACTCAAGACTCTTACTTCTAACCAACTCCTAATAAGACTCCTACTCAAGACTCTTACTTCTAACCAACTCCTAATAAGACTCCTACTCAAGACTCTTACTTCTAACCAACTCCTAATAAGACTCCTACTCAAGACTCTTACTTCTAACCAACTCCTAATAAGACTCCTACTCAAGACTCTTACTTCTAACCAACTCCTAATAAGACTCCTACTCAAGACTCTTACTTCTAACCAACTCCTAATAAGACTCCTACTCAAGACTCTTACTTCTAACCAACTCCTAATAAGACTCCTACTCAAGACTCTTACTTCTAACCAACTCCTAATAAGACTCCTACTCAAGACTCTTACTTCTAACCAACTCCTAATAAGACTCCTACTCAAGACTCTTACTTCTAACCAACTCCTAATAAGACTCCTACTCAAGACTCTTACTTCTAACCAACTCCTAATAAGACTCCTACTCAAGACTCTTACTTCTAACCAACTCCTAATAAGACTCCTACTCAAGACTCTTACTTCTAACCAACTCCTAATAAGACTCCTACTCAAGACTCTTACTTCTAACCAACTCCTAATAAGACTCCTACTCAAGACTCTTACTTCTAACCAACTCCTAATAAGACTCCTACTCAAGACTCTTACTTCTAACCAACTCCTAATAAGACTCCTACTCAAGACTCTTACTTCTAACCAACTCCTAATAAGACTCCTACTCAAGACTCTTACTTCTAACCAACTCCTAATAAGACTCCTACTCAAGACTCTTACTTCTAACCAACTCCTAATAAGACTCCTACTCAAGACTCTTACTTCTAACCAACTCCTAATAAGACTCCTACTCAAGACTCTTACTTCTAACCAACTCCTAATAAGACTCCTACTCAAGACTCTTACTTCTAACCAACTCCTAATAAGACTCCTACTCAAGACTCTTACTTCTAACCAACTCCTAATAAGACTCCTACTCAAGACTCTTACTTCTAACCAACTCCTAATAAGACTCCTACTCAAGACTCTTACTTCTAACCAACTCCTAATAAGACTCCTACTCAAGACTCTTACTTCTAACCAACTCCTAATAAGACTCCTACTCAAGACTCTTACTTCTAACCAACTCCTAATAAGACTCCTACTCAAGACTCTTACTTCTAACCAACTCCTAATAAGACTCCTACTCAAGACTCTTACTTCTAACCAACTCCTAATAAGACTCCTACTCAAGACTCTTACTTCTAACCAACTCCTAATAAGACTCCTACTCAAGACTCTTACTTCTAACCAACTCCTAATAAGACTCCTACTCAAGACTCTTACTTCTAACCAACTCCTAATAAGACTCCTACTCAAGACTCTTACTTCTAACCAACTCCTAATAAGACTCCTACTCAAGACTCTTACTTCTAACCAACTCCTAATAAGACTCCTACTCAAGACTCTTACTTCTAACCAACTCCTAATAAGACTCCTACTCAAGACTCTTACTTCTAACCAACTCCTAATAAGACTCCTACTCAAGACTCTTACTTCTAACCAACTCCTAATAAGACTCCTACTCAAGACTCTTACTTCTAACCAACTCCTAATAAGACTCCTACTCAAGACTCTTACTTCTAACCAACTCCTAATAAGACTCCTACTCAAGACTCTTACTTCTAACCAACTCCTAATAAGACTCCTACTCAAGACTCTTACTTCTAACCAACTCCTAATAAGACTCCTACTCAAGACTCTTACTTCTAACCAACTCCTAATAAGACTCCTACTCAAGACTCTTACTTCTAACCAACTCCTAATAAGACTCCTACTCAAGACTCTTACTTCTAACCAACTCCTAATAAGACTCCTACTCAAGACTCTTACTTCTAACCAACTCCTAATAAGACTCCTACTCAAGACTCTTACTTCTAACCAACTCCTAATAAGACTCCTACTCAAGACTCTTACTTCTAACCAACTCCTAATAAGACTCCTACTCAAGACTCTTACTTCTAACCAACTCCTAATAAGACTCCTACTCAAGACTCTTACTTCTAACCAACTCCTAATAAGACTCCTACTCAAGACTCTTACTTCTAACCAACTCCTAATAAGACTCCTACTCAAGACTCTTACTTCTAACCAACTCCTAATAAGACTCCTACTCAAGACTCTTACTTCTAACCAACTCCTAATAAGACTCCTACTCAAGACTCTTACTTCTAACCAACTCCTAATAAGACTCCTACTCAAGACTCTTACTTCTAACCAACTCCTAATAAGACTCCTACTCAAGACTCTTACTTCTAACCAACTCCTAATAAGACTCCTACTCAAGACTCTTACTTCTAACCAACTCCTAATAAGACTCCTACTCAAGACTCTTACTTCTAACCAACTCCTAATAAGACTCCTACTCAAGACTCTTACTTCTAACCAACTCCTAATAAGACTCCTACTCAAGACTCTTACTTCTAACCAACTCCTAATAAGACTCCTACTCAAGACTCTTACTTCTAACCAACTCCTAATAAGACTCCTACTCAAGACTCTTACTTCTAACCAACTCCTAATAAGACTCCTACTCAAGACTCTTACTTCTAACCAACTCCTAATAAGACTCCTACTCAAGACTCTTACTTCTAACCAACTCCTAATAAGACTCCTACTCAAGACTCTTACTTCTAACCAACTCCTAATAAGACTCCTACTCAAGACTCTTACTTCTAACCAACTCCTAATAAGACTCCTACTCAAGACTCTTACTTCTAACCAACTCCTAATAAGACTCCTACTCAAGACTCTTACTTCTAACCAACTCCTAATAAGACTCCTACTCAAGACTCTTACTTCTAACCAACTCCTAATAAGACTCCTACTCAAGACTCTTACTTCTAACCAACTCCTAATAAGACTCCTACTCAAGACTCTTACTTCTAACCAACTCCTAATAAGACTCCTACTCAAGACTCTTACTTCTAACCAACTCCTAATAAGACTCCTACTCAAGACTCTTACTTCTAACCAACTCCTAATAAGACTCCTACTCAAGACTCTTACTTCTAACCAACTCCTAATAAGACTCCTACTCAAGACTCTTACTTCTAACCAACTCCTAATAAGACTCCTACTCAAGACTCTTACTTCTAACCAACTCCTAATAAGACTCCTACTCAAGACTCTTACTTCTAACCAACTCCTAATAAGACTCCTACTCAAGACTCTTACTTCTAACCAACTCCTAATAAGACTCCTACTCAAGACTCTTACTTCTAACCAACTCCTAATAAGACTCCTACTCAAGACTCTTACTTCTAACCAACTCCTAATAAGACTCCTACTCAAGACTCTTACTTCTAACCAACTCCTAATAAGACTCCTACTCAAGACTCTTACTTCTAACCAACTCCTAATAAGACTCCTACTCAAGACTCTTACTTCTAACCAACTCCTAATAAGACTCCTACTCAAGACTCTTACTTCTAACCAACTCCTAATAAGACTCCTACTCAAGACTCTTACTTCTAACCAACTCCTAATAAGACTCCTACTCAAGACTCTTACTTCTAACCAACTCCTAATAAGACTCCTACTCAAGACTCTTACTTCTAACCAACTCCTAATAAGACTCCTACTCAAGACTCTTACTTCTAACCAACTCCTAATAAGACTCCTACTCAAGACTCTTACTTCTAACCAACTCCTAATAAGACTCCTACTCAAGACTCTTACTTCTAACCAACTCCTAATAAGACTCCTACTCAAGACTCTTACTTCTAACCAACTCCTAATAAGACTCCTACTCAAGACTCGTGCAAAAGAGAACAAAAAATGTATTCTAGCTTGAATGATAAACATAAGATTATGTTTATAATGCAAATTTATTGTTCTCATGATGTGAAAATTGAAGTAAAGAGAAAAGAACTACAAAATTGTAGTCTTCCTCTCTTTTTGCCAATGACAAAGGGGGAGAAAGAGTTGCTAATGTGCACATCTCAAAGAGAAATTTGCTAGCTTGTACAATTCAAGAAGAGTGCAAAAAACATGATAGCTTACTCATCTCAAAATAGAAGCAAAGAATGCTAACTTGCTTATTTCAAGAAGCAAAAGTTGCTTTCTTGAACATCTTAAATATTGCTAGCTTACATTTTTTAAAGTGATGTAAAAAATTTGCTAGCTTGCATGATGTAGAACTTGCTATCTTGAACATCACAAAAAATTGCTATCTTGCCTATCTCAAGAAGCAAAACTGCTAAACTTGCACACCTAGCAAAATTTACAAACTTGCATATTTCAAGAAGCAAGAGTTGCCTTCTTAAACATCTTAAATATTGCTAGCTTATATGATGTAAAATTCAAAATTTTTGCTAGCTTATAAATTGCATGATGATAAAACTTGATATTATGTTTTTCATGCAACGATTTGAACTTATATCTCAAACATTTGATAGTTGACACTTCTCCTTTTTGTTGTTGACAAAGGAGGAGAAGTATGATCATGTTATGCATGATGACTTGTTACAAATATTCATGATAAAATTTGCAATTACTTGAATTCAGCTTGAATTCAAGGTTCTATCAATGGCAAATTGATTAGGGGGGTCTGTTTAAACTCCGGGAGTTATGATTAACTCCGTCGTCAATTGGTTGTCATCATCAAAAAGGGGAAGATTGTTGAATCTTGTATTTTGATGATGAAACCAATTGATAAGTATTTATGTTTTAATTTACATTTTGAGTGATGCAGGATGCTTCGATCAGGATGAGACAATTAAAGCAGGAAAAATCATGTTGTGCTAGAGGAAAACATGTCAAAAGATTGGACGTCGAGCTAGAGGATCAGTTGACGTATTGACAGAAGGCTTCGGGCCATGGATTTGGGCATTGGGCCAAGAAGAGCGGATATTGCGCCAAGGATATTGGAGTTGCGGAGTCAACTGGCCGATTGGGCAATAGGCTGCAAGAGAGGACGATGCGTCGAAGAATCGAACAAAGCGTCGAGGGACCAATGATGTGCCGAACAATATGATTAATACTTAGTATTAATTGTCTAGAAGAAGTGTGTTTTTACATGTGCAGGATTAATTATGATAGCAAGGCATAAAGCAAAATGATGTCCCATAGTTAAGGACGTGATTTCGTTAGGAGTTCGAGAGTTCGTCAGAAGTCCGGACGTTCTTTGGAAGTTCAGGCGGAACCAGCCGAGAAGTCTCAGAGTTTGCCAGAGAAGTTCGTCGGAACTCATTAAGAAGATCATCGTGAAGTCCAAGAGCTTGCCGGGAGTCCATCGGAACATTACCGAGAGATCGTCGGAAGTTCGCTGGAAGCTCGCTGGAAGAAACTAGACTTACTGACTTGTTTAGCTTAGAATATGTCTTAGGAATCATTGTTAGCACGTAATTGAGTTTGGATTTGGGCCAACCCAATTAGGGGCCAATTAGGCCCATGTAAGGACTGTGTTGGGCCCAATGAGAGGCCCAAACAGTGACCCAAGAGGCAACATCGTCGTGGCACAGTCTTTAAGACTGTGTCAAGCGGTGGTACCGCTAATCTGGGCGGTTGTACCGCCCCTGGCAGGGTGCTAAGCGGTGGTACCACCAATATGGGTGGTGGTACTACCCAGCACAGCCCCCCAGGTGGTGGTACCATCAGATTGGGCATTGGTACCGCCCAGTGCAGTGTTAGTGTCAGATTGACACTAGTAGTGGTACCCCTAGCGCAGGCGGTGGTACCGCCTGTGCCCGGGAAACCCGGGATAAGATGTTTTTAGGCTCCAAGTTTGAATCAACTTGAAGCCTATAAATACCCCTCTCATCCCTAGTTAAAACACACAAGCACAGAGAGTTTAAAAGTAAAGAAACGCTACTACAATCTCTTGAGAAATTTCCTCCTCCACTCTAAGTTTAGAATTCTATAAGAGGAGTGTGAGTGCTTATAAGGGTTATCTCCTAAACCCGTAAAAAGGAGAAGAGGGGTGTAAGAAGGAGATTGATCTTCGCCTATTAAAGAAAGATCGTTAGTGGATGCCAGTGGCCTCGACAGAAGAGGAATCGGCGAAGTGGATATAGGTCATGACAACCGAACCACTCTAAAACTCGGTTTGCATTTACTTTGAGCAACTTTCTTTTATAGCAAACTGCCTCTCCTCCTTACTGCTTTCAATACGTTTACGATTACACTTTCGAGTTAACATCTTTACGAAATCGGTTTTTTCGTACGAAAAGATTTAACGAAGTTGACGTTATTTTATCGCTGCACTAATTCACCCCTCCTCTTAGTGCCGACTCTTGATCCTAACATTGTACTATGGTGTTTGTGAGATAATGTGAATCTTTACTAGAAATAGTAAAGAGATTATTTGGAACTTTGCCAAAAATAGTAAAGGGTATGTGCTTAGAGCCCGCGATGCTCTAGATTATGTTTGGTGGTTATTCAGAAATGAATTGACCATCTTATATTATGATCCCACTTCACCTTCTATCTGTTTGATATGATATCCAAAGCTTTGGTTATATGCTTCTATATGTGCTTTGGATAGAATGAAATTTATGCAACTTCAAATGCGACGTTTGAGCTTCTGGTTCGTATTTGTTCTTTGATATGTTTTGAAATGCTTCTTATGCTTCCAAAACATTCTATATGCCATTGATACGTTTTGAAGCATTTCATCTACCATTGATATATTCCAAAATGTTTCATATGTCATTGATATCCGAAATGCTCCTTACCTCTTTGATATGCTTTGAAATATTTCATATGTCATGGATATGCTTCTTATGCCAATGATATGCTCCAATTAGCCCTTACTCTATTATTATAAATAAAATATGCTTCAAATGAAATGACATTGTAACTCTGCATTTGTTGAGTGGCTATCTTTGAACTCTTGTATCTCTGCCTTGTATTTTGAAACCCGATTTGTTCGAAATTATCCTTTTTGCTATGGATATGTTAGTCACTTGCTGAGCTTTATATGCTCACCCCGTTGCTATATAAATTTTTCAAGATAACTTATCGCTCGCTAAAATGTGTAAATTGGGTTGAGGCAATGGAAAGCTAGAAGGTTTTGGGGCAAACCTTTCGTACTTGTTAGGTTGATGTTGTATAAGTTCCTTTGTGTTTAATGAAATATCAACGATAACTCTAGATTGATGTTTGTAAATATTTGAAAAGTACCTCTCATATCGGGATTTTGGGAATGTTAAGTTTAAATTGTGTAATGATATAAACATGTGGTATATGTTGGGTTTATGATTTTATAGATTCCCATGCTGATGGATTTATGATATGGTTATGGTTTAGTTGAGTTGGCTTTAGATTTTATGAATCATTACGTGATATGATGGTATGATTATAAACTGCATAGGTTTTATGAATTGTGGATTGTAGAGGTGAATGACTTGAATGTTTTCTTAGTATCCTCAAATGTGTGTTTGGATCTTGGATTATTTGTTGAAGTATAATATTATCAATTTTGAGTTAGGTTCACACCTCTGAATGAGGATTAAATTCAGGGGGTGTGACAAATTCAGTCCTAATTTGGGCCTAGTTGGCCCCTAAGTGAGTTAGTAGGATTACCTCTCAATCCTAACTCAATCTAAGTTTTAACTATAACAATTAAGACGTTAACTAAGCAATCTTTGTCCGGTATGTCAATCGTTCTTTCGACGAAGTCTCGATGAACTTTTGGTGAACTCTCGGCACACTTTTGGTGAACTCTTGATGAACTCTTGGCAAACTCCCAATGAACTCTCGGCGAGCTCCCGATGAACTCTCGGCAAACTCTTAACAAACTCTCGGCGAACTCCTAATGAACTCTCGGTGAGCTCTCGATGAACTCTTGGTGAGCTCCCAATGAACTCTCGATGAGCTTCCGGCACATTGTCCGAATCTTTGTCATATCGTCCGATCTTTGACTTCGGCCTAATATTTGCTTTATGCCTTATCCATTATCGTAGTTAATCCTGCAACACTTATCTGAATACATGGATTAGATTATTAATTTATCAATTGATTTAATCATTAAAATCCGAGATTCAATAATCTACTACTTTTTTATGATGACAACCAATTGATGATGGAGTTAACCTTAACTCCCCCATCTATATGCCACATTGAGATAAAGAAAACTTGAATTCATAAGGAATCACAACATTTGAATTCAAGTTAAACACTTTTGATCGTAGTGATCAAATGCAATATATTATATCAAAATTTCAATATGTTGTGCATCATTAAAACATGCACAATTTTAAAACTGTACATTTCATCCTCACTTCATGCATGATATCAAAAATAAATCAATCATCACTATGGGTATATTATACATGATACTCAAGCATTCATGATACATCATTTTAGGTATAACATTCATGATGCTAAGATATTAAAATTTTAAAGCATTTATCACTTCATGCATTAAATGAACATTTTGATCATAATACCAAACATTCATGCATTAATCACTTCATCCATTAAATGAACATTTTGATCATGACACCAAACATTCATCATTTCTCCCATGCATGATACTAAAGCATTCATGATACCAAACATTAAATCAATATTTTTAAGCATTTATCACTTCATGCATTAAATGAACATTTTGATCATAATACCAAACATTCATGCATTAATCACTTCATCCATTAAATGAACATTTTGATCATGACACCAAACATTCATCATTTCTCCCATGCATGATACTAAAGCATTCATGATACCAAACATTAAATCAATATTTTTAAGCATTTATCACTTCATGCATTAAATGAATATTTTGATCATGATACCAAACATTCATTATTTCTCCCCCTTTGTCATCAATAAAAAGGAGAATCATTCAACAATACAAGTGTTTAAAAGCATGTCAAGTAAGTTTTACACCAATTTATCCACACTAGCAAAAATGAGAAGTTAAGCAAAAACTTTGCATGAAAAATAAGAAGCTAGCATTTTTGCTCAAGAGCTTTTTGGTTCTTCTTAAGATGTGCAATTTCTTTCTTCCTTTGTCATAAAATAAGAAGAAGAAGAAGAGTAAGGCAGGAATCCATTCTACAAAAAAAATCAAGAACCAAATTCATGAAAGGATTTGAACCAAGTCAAATCCATAATAAATGAGTTTCATTAAATCAAGCTTCTATTTTAGCAAAGAGAAATGATTCATTAAAAAGATCAATATGTCCATACAAAATCAAATCCCTATTTTTGCAAATGACCATCAAATACTAAAAGTCCATGAATAAAAAATCTTCTTTCATGAGAAGAGTGAGGAAGAATTTATGGGAAAGGATCATCAAATGAAAGATCAAAAATCAATGAATCGAACTTCATAATTCAAATCCCTTTTCTTGTAAATAGAAGGAAGAAGGATTCAAAGGAATTAATTAAGTCATTAATCCAAAAATCCATGAATCAAGGCTTTTCTTTTGCAAATAGAAAGGTGATCTTAATTTTTAAAAGAAAATTCAAGTTATAAAGAACTAAGAAATCCAAAAAAGGAATTCATGCATTTGGAAGATTTAACATGCCTAATTCTTAGAGTGTTGGATGCACTATAACATCATCAAGAAGTGCATCATAATATTGAAAAGCAAATTAACGTCAAAAGGTACATCATAGAATGTAAGAAGTATAGTATATCAAAGAGTATAATTAATCATGGTACTTTTTAATTCCCTACTCCCTTTTATCAACAAAAGGAAATACACAACCTATTCAGATGGTGGTAAATCAAAAATATCTAAAAAAGTATTAAATTACTGACGTTTTTGCTGTATCTCAGTTAAGATATGATCTTGACGTAGTTCAATTCAATCTAATCGAGTCATTATTGAATTGGTAGATGAGGAAGGTGCTTGCTGAATCTCGGATTTTGATGATGAAACCAATTGATAAGTGTTTATGTTTTAATCTGTGTTTTGAGTGACATAGGATGCTTCGATCAGGATGAGACAATTAAAGCAGGAAAAATCATGTTGTGCCGGAGGAAAACATGTCTGAAGATTGGACGTTGAGCCGTAGGATCGGTCGATTGTGTCAAGCGGTGGTACTGCCAGTCTGGGCGATTGTACCGCCCCTGGCAGGGTGTCAAGCAGTGGTACCGCCCAGCACAGCCTCCCAAGCAGTGGTACCGCCAGACTGAGCGGTGGTACCAGCCAATGTAGTGTCAGTGTCAGACTGACACTAGCAATGGTACCACCCAATGCAGGTGGTGGTACCACCCGTACCTAGGAAACCCGGGATGAGATGGTTTTAGGCTCCAAGTTTGAATTAACTTGAAGCCTATAAATACCCCTCTCATCCTTGGTTAACACACAAAGCATAGAGAATTCAAAAGTGAGAAAACGCTGCTGTAATCTCTTTAGAAACTCCCTCATCCACTCTAAGTTTAGAATTATGTAAGAGAGGAGTGAGTGCTTGTAAGGGTTGTCTCCTAAACCCATGAAAAGGAGAAGAGGGGTATAAGAAGGAGGTTGATCTTCGTCTATTAAAGGAAGATCAATAGTGGATGCCGGTGGCCTCGATGGAAGAGGAATCGACAAAGTGGATGTAAGTCATGATGCCCAACCACTCTAAAATTTGGTTTGCGTTTACTTCTTGTTGTTTACCTTACTGCAAATTGAATTCCTCCTTCAGTATATTTCCGTACGCTTTCAAAGTTATTACCTTTTCGAAACCGATTTTATCGCAACGAAGTTTTTGAAGATGTAATTTTTACCGCTGCACTAATTTACCCCCCCTCTTAGTGCCGGCTTTGATCCTAACAATTGGTATCAGAGCCTCATTTTCTCATTTGGTTTAACACCCAATGAGAAATGGCTCTTTTTAGCTTTCAAGAGGGTCACTCTCTTATTCGTCCTCCCTTTTTCAATTGGACAGACTACGCATATTGGAAAACTCGAATGAGAGTTTTCTTGCTTTCATTGAATCTCGATTTATGGAATTTAGTCAAAATTTGTTTTCAAAGGTCTTCTACTCCAATGAACGAATGAAATAATTTGGAGAAGAAAACTTTTTCTTTAAATACTAAAGCGATAAATGCTCTATTTTGTGCTTTGAGCAAAAATGAGTTTAATCATATTTCTTTATGTGAAACTGCACATGAGATTTGACACACATTAGAAGTCACACACGAAGGCACAAGTAGAGTAAAACATTCGAAGATCAATCTTTTAATGCATGATTTTGAACTTTTTCATATTAAACCAAGCGAAACCGTTGTTGACATGTATACCCGTTTTACGGATATCGTCAATGGTTTAAAAGCTCTTGGTAAAACTTTTTCAAATTTTAAACTTGTTAGTAAAGTTTTACAATCACTTTCTAAATATTGGAATTCGAAAGTAACGACTATTCAAGAATCAAAAAATCTGAATACTTTTTTTATCGAAGAACTTATCGGGTCTCTAATGACCTATGAAATGATATGCAATGCATGTGAAGAACTTGAGAACCACCTTCCAAAGAATAGGAAGGATTTCTGACTGAGAATAATTGAAGACTACTCAAGGATAAGCTCAAGTGATGGTGAACTTGAACTTTCAATGAAAATTTTAAAACAAGAATTGAAAATTAAAAATAAACTTAAAAAGAATAAAAAGAACACAACTACTTACTTTGAATACAAGAAGAGGGAAGAACTTTGGAGTGAATCGAGCTCCTCCAAAGACAAAAAGAAAATCAACAAAGGCGAGGTGGCAAACTACGCCTTAACGACTTTCGACAATAAGGTAATGAAAAAGCCCTTAGTTTACTTTGAAGTTACATAATGCTTTTCATGATGCATTTTTTTTTTAAATTTATTTTTCTTGAAAATTACATGTTTAAATAATGTAATAAAAATGCAAAAAAAAAAACTAAAAATAAAATGGGATGATGCTTACCTTTCTAGTGATTTAAAAAATAATCATGAAAATTACATGTTTTATAATAAACAAACAAAATGATTTTGATTAAAAATGCTTCGTGTCCAATGAAATCATGCTTGTTGTTTTTAATAAAAGTTTTGGTACACTTCTTGATGACTTTGTTCTATGCATGAGATTTTGAAGTTATACATGATGGCTTTTGTATGGAAGGCTTGATGATTTTTGTGATGAATCTTGTCCTTGGTTTTTCGGTTGTACCACCCTTGGTAGGGTGTCAAGCGATGGTACTACTAGTCATAGGTGCCTAGTAAGCCATTCACGTGAATAATGGCACGCGTGACTTGATACGGAATCTTTTTACTTATTATATTTTGGCATATATCACTTTATATTAACTATTACATATATGCATATATATATTGTGTGATATCCTTGGATTTGTGCAATGGGATTCGGATCGTGATGAGATCATGATAATGAGATCGATTCACTATATTTTTGTTTGGCTTAAAAAGACAAAGGCATGCTTGTATGAAATC
>LVTN01002670.1:7646-31398 GCA_001649415.1 Musa itinerans
ATCAGCATATTGGAATCTGGACAGCAAAAAATTGGAACTGAAATTCCATGTATCATAAATCATACACCGTAAATTAAGAGATTCAGCATTTCTCTGTAATTAGTTCTACAAAGTATAAACCGAATCATAAAATGTTATTCAAATTTATATATTCCTGTTTTGATGCTCCCAACCTTCTAGGCAAATATTGGCTTGATTGCAACCCTACTTGGCACTTGCTACCATTATATTTTTACAATTATTGCTTCCTCAAATCCAGATTTGCATCAAGATTTGTATCACTGCCTCTTTAAGTTTCTTATATCAAGTGATTCAAACAGCATGTCAGCATGAAATAACCAATTAAAGGCTTGAAGATTTCTGCTAATTCTTTTATTTTCATCGAAGTTAATTGCAAGCTAATTCTATAAAAATCCAAAGTTCAGGAGTGATTTTGAATTTCAGAATTCAAATTTAGTGTATTATGCAAGTCAACAAATATCTACATGCTACTAAATTAAAGGTCAAAATTCCATATCAACATTGTGGACAGACAATAAAATACATACTTTTAAATAAGGATTGAAATTTTGTACTGTACCGATGTATCGAACTTTGCTTGGTATGATACAGTATGAGAGTACCGAGCGGTATGTCGGGGCATACCAAAAGATATATATCAACACTGCGTGCAGTGGTCTCGCAGCTGTACCAGGTCCTCCTCCTGTCGTGGGCGGCCCTGCTGGAGCTGCCGCTGGGCGAGCTGTGGCGGCAGTTCCGCGCGTGGGTGGCCGTGCCGCTCCTGCGGCTGGCCGTCTTCGCCTGTCTCGCCATGTCGATGATGGTGCTGGTGGAGAAGGTCTCCATGGGCTTCATCACCCTCTACGCCAAGGTGTTCCGCCGCCGGCCGGCGCGGATTTACAAGTGCGACCCTTTGACGGAGGACGAGGAGATGGGCTCCCTGGCCTGCCCCATGGTCCTCGTCCAGATCCCGATGTACAACGAGAAGGAGGTACTCCGCCGCGTCACTCTCCTCGTCCACTTCCTTCACCATTGCAGTTGCATGCAGCAGCATCACAGGTAGAGCGCCATGGCGTGCAGGTGTATCAGCTGTCGATAGGAGCGGCCTGCAACATGGTGTGGCCGAGCGATCGGATCATCATCCAAGTGCTCGACGATTCGACCGATCCGCTCATCAAGGTACTTCTCTACGCAGCGCACATGTTTGGCATCCATCCCGAGGAATTCCAGCCCACAACTTGGTGGCGTATTATTATATGATAGCCAGAATGGAAACAGCGAAGTCAGTAGGAAGGTTTTGATCACTACATTGGGATCCAAACCTTCTAAGTTTCAAGAACGATTACTGGCGCTTACAAGGAAGGCTACTTCGTGAGTGCCAACTAATGAAGGCCGTCGTCTAGTATTTCACCACGTGACATGAGTCACATTCTTTGGGATGCACAAGATTCTCACACTAGAGATGAGACATTAGAAGAGGACATATACATATATATTATATCTATCGACGTTGATTTGGACTGCAACGGCTCATATGCACCTGTCTCTTATCTCGGGCAATGGTCGGGTGATAACATGCAAATGTGTGAGATCATTCTTCCACTTCCATCTGGGTTTCAATATCGCAGGAACTGGTGAAGAAGGAATGCGAGATGTGGTCCGAAAGAGGGAAGAACATAAGGTACGAGAGGAGACAGAACAGGAACGGGTACAAAGCCGGTGCTCTTAAGGTGGGGATGCAGTACAGCTATGTCGAGTCCTGCGAGTACATCGCCATGTTCGATGCCGACTTCCAGCCTGCACCAGACTTCCTCCTGCGAACAGTCCCCTTCCTCGTCCACAACCCCAAAATCGCCCTCGTTCAATCTCGGTGGAAGTTTGGTACGTGCGGGGAACGCTAAGCCCAAGCATCCATCAACCATGACTCTCCTCTCATTGTAATTGCCAGCATAATCTTCCTCTCTTTTTGCTGATTGTTGCAGTGAATGCTTCCGAGTGTTTGATGACAAGAATGCAGGAGATGTCCATGAATTTCCACTTCAAGGTGGAGCAGGAATCTGGTTCTACGGCGTGTGCGTTCTTCGGATACAATGGTATATACATACATATATATATATGCTCTGAAGGCGTTGGGAGGAGCTCCATGTCGTGTATCAATGGCGAATTGTTGGTCCATGTAGGTACCGCTGGTGTGTGGAGAATCAGAGCCATTCATGAAGCCGGAGGCTGGCAGGATCGGACCACGGTAGAGGACATGGATTTGGCTGTCAGAGCAGGTCTCGCAGGCTGGAAGTTCGTGTACCTCGGCGACGTCAAGGTGATTCTTCTGACGGTACTTTTCTCAAGTGTGGGTGCATGTTCTCAGTTGCTGATTGTCTTCCCTGCCGTACAGGTTAACAGTGAGCTACCGAGCACCTTCAAAGCTTACCGATATCAGCAGCATCGTTGGTCTTGCGGCCCGGCGAATCTGTTTCGGAAGATGTTCTTGAAAGTGCTGATGGCTGAGGTCAGTGGAAATCTTACTCGAACGAAAGAGAGATCATCAGATGCTTCATTGCCAAACCTTAAGCTCGTCGATCTCATGCAGGGAGTTGCGATGTCGATGAAGTTCTATGTGATCTACAACTTCTTCGTGGCCCGAAGGATCGTCTCCCACTTCGTCACCTTCTCGTTCTACTGTGTCGTAATCCCTCTCTCCGTCTTCTTCCCCGAAGTCATAATCCCCAAGTGGGGCCTCATGTACGTTCCCACAGCCATCACTCTCATCAATGCAGTAGCAACACCGAGGTCAGCAAGTACCCCAAACTCAGCTTCCTCCATCTGATATGTAGATATCTCAACCTGTATATACTCCGTTGCAGTTCCGTTCATCTCGTAATCTTCTGGGTGTTGTTCGAGAACGTCATGTCCTTGCACCGATGCAAAGCTGTTCTCATCGGATTGCTGGAAACAGGGAGAGTGAACGAATGGATAGTGACTGAGAAGCTGGGAGACACGTTGAAGACCAAAACCAACACTTGTGCTACCAAGAGATTCCGGTTCAAGATCAAGGAGAGGTAATCCACTTGATGATTCATGAACTCGTTCCTGATGTTGTCGGATTAAGCTTGGTTTCATCTCGGCAGATTCAATCTCCTGGAGATCATGGTTGGCATATATCTGCTCGTATGCGCATGCTATGATTACGTGTATCGGGATGACCTCTACTGCATCTTCATCTTCCCACAGTCTGTTGCATTCATGATAATGGGGTTCGGATACATTGGAACCATCATTCCTGGAGACAAATAAGACAAGTTGATTCCGATTCATTTGCCAAGAAGAATTACTTGGCCATCGTTCCACCGAGTTGAAGCAGCATGCAAGAGAGAAAAAGAAGAAGCAGCAGCGACGTATGACCTGCTTCATCACAGCAAAGATTTATGCCCAAGTCTTCCTGAATAAAAGAGCACCCATCAACCCCCTAATGTATCTGTCTCTTTCCATTATTGTAGCTAGTTTTTTGTTACATCTAGTAATAATCATGCAGTGGGCGCAGAATTGCTTGTAGAGTACGAAGCTGTTGTTTTCGACCTTAGCCAACTTGTTCTTTGGGTGTGAGCAGGAACAGTGCACGACATTAATGAGGCCATCGGGGGTCCGATCCCAAGTGTGTGGGACCCATGGGGGTCGGTCAAACCCGAACTCGGTCCGGGTTGTGGCACCGAGTCAAATGAAATGGCTTCTCTTCTACAGTTGTGGTCAACTTCGTATTAATCAAATAGTAATCGTGAATGTAAACTAATAATTATGTTAGCTTAATGTAATATAAAAGAAAAGGAGGGAGACTTGAAAGCTAGAAATAAGTTACCTTGATGAGTCCTTTGATTGGTACAGTAATGGGTTCCGGGAACGGACGTGAGGAGGAAGATGGCCTTCTGGTCAACCATTCAAAGGCACGCTTGGCGGACCAGCGACGTCCGCCCGGATCAAACTGTTTGACCACGCCGCAGACAAAAGACGAGGAGGAGGAGAAGGCACCACGCGTGGCCAGATCAATGGAGGCCGACCAGGTCCTACAAAGGCGGGATTGCTTCGCGGAACCAGCGCACTCTCATGGCTCTCCATCAACCTGTCTCTTTCGTCGATGTGCCCTCCTTTTTGACTCGACCATCTCTCTTGCAGCTTCCTCCCTCCTTCCTCGTTTCCATGCACAGCCAAACTTTGTTAGACTCGCTGACGAGCCACACGTTTTCAAGGACAGCCATCACGACTATATGCATATATACTGGTCGCTTCGTCTTCTTCGTCAGGCCAAACAACATCGTCTTCTTCTTCTTCGTCCCTCCTCTTCCTCCTCCGATGGAGAAGCCATCGACGACAGCCCCCTACCAGTCGCTCGCGCTGACAGAGCCCATCGTGCTCCTCTTCTACAAGACCGTCTCCATCTGGTTCCTCCTCCTCCAGAAGATATCCCTCCAGTTCGTCGTCTTCCTCCGGTCCCGCGACGAGTTCCCCGCTCCGTGCGCCTCGAGGATCGATGAGCACGCCGGGAAGGGCGCATCGGGCGACGGCGGGGACGCCCTGGAACTGACCAGGGAGGACGTGGAAGCGGTGATGGAGGCCATGGGCATCCACCGCGGTTCCGACGGCGGCGACCAGCTCAGGGAGCGCATCGCCGGCGCGGAACTGTCGGGGCTGTTCGAGGGCGAGGAGCCCCGCCTGGAGGAGGTGGAGGCGGCGTTCGCGGTGTTCGACGACGACCGCGACGGGTTCATCGACGCCGCGGAGCTGCAGCGAGTGCTCCCCAAGCTGGGCTTCCGGGAGGGGCTGGCGCTGGAGGCGTGCCGGCAGATGATCGCGGCGTACGACGAGAACCAGGACGGAAGGATCGACTTCGATGAGTTCGTCAAGTTCATGGAGAACAGCTTCTGCTGACCATTCTTTTCCTGCATCCTCTCCTTCTCTTCTTTTTTAGTCCCTCCTCGCTGTGCAAAGACGAAGGATTCAATCCAACGAAGCAAATCATTCTTTTGGCCTGATCCAATAAATAAGATGCAGCAAAACACATACATAATTCTAAGAGAGAAATCAAATATTAATTGCATGTCAGACTGCAAAAACTCAACGTCACACATGAATTTGATATGCACGATGAGCTGCTGCCTTCTTCAAGCTCAGAATTCTGAGTCTTAATTCTCAGTCAAGCTGGGCTAAAATTTGACTTAATTTAGCCTAAGCCAAAATATAAATCTGGACATGAAGAACATGAATCTCTTGTCTGGGGAACCTTTCAAGCATGATTTGGTCTTGAGATTTAAAGTATCCAATTCTATATTGAAATTAGTACTAATTTGAGAACCAAGACTAATATTTTGCCTGATTGATGCAAGTTTAATTTCATGAGCATGATTCAAGCAAGGGAGTTCAATTTAATGAGAAGCCAAGAGATAGTAGTCGAAACCTGTTGGATCTGCAAATACCTGAGTACAATTAGATAAAGCTTTCAGCTGGTAGACGACGAGCATTTCTTCTGAGACTAGCACATCTTTAAAGGATCTCCTTGCTCCGTGCAATTGTCACAAAACAAGCAGATTCATCTTCCAGCAAAAGAATGCCTTGTCATGGACGTTCATGGAGGCAGGCATGGAGAAAGCAGGGATCAACAGAGGGGTCTCCACACTCGGCTTCATCTTGAGGTCGGTGGGACGGCAGCATGTCCATTGGGACGATACTGTTTTTGCATTGCATTACAGAGACCAGTGGAGCTCATCTGTCTGAAGTTTCTTTGTGGCGATATGAATACACATCACAGTTGGATTAGAACACATGAAATCAATCAAATCATCACAGAGTATCCCATGCTTACAGGACTGCCATTGTGGATGATGAACTGCATTCTGGTGTCAAATACATTATTATCTCAAGTACCTGCATGCAACTGTTCACTGTGGTCTCCATGTACAACATGTGATATCAGATCTTGGGAGAGAAGGTGCGTGCAGGTGTTCTATTTAGATTCCCAGAAGATGATTTCACCTTGCTCCCCAACCAGTCCCAGATCCTTGAGCCTCCTCTCCTGATAATACTCCAAAATATCCAACTCGGACTCTCTCTCACGGAAAGCACCATCGATCTGCTGGAGAACTTTCTTCTCGCCAGCTCTTACACAAACTGCGATTCGAAGTCTTTCATCCAAATTATCCCCTTCCATAAGTTTTTCATCCTGTTCTTTACATCTACATGCTTAGTCATGCATATAAAGACGGTTATCATGTAAAAAACCAAAAAAGTAAATTAAAACACAGTAATACAAAAGGAAACAAAAAAAATGTAGCATAGTCAAATCTACTACTATTTTTTTTCTAGTTCTTTATGTTACTCGAGCATAATCAGTCAATAATAGCATTCCTCAGTGTTGGTTTTCTTGGATGGTGCCTATGATGTACCATAACTTTGGAATTACATGAACGCTGTTGATCTTTTATCTTTTAGTTTGCAAAAGGTTAGTGGTGAAGGTCGGTATCCTACAATTGTTCCAACATATAATTATGATGTGATTGTTAAGAATTTACTGTACACTTGTAATTTTATTATATATTCAATAGGCCCCACATATAGGATGAATGTACAATCCCAGCTTAGTAGAAAAGATTTTTAAGTTGTTTTAATAGTTCAAAGCTAAATAAATGCATACCTCTTCTACGGTAGTGTGGTAGACAGAGAGAGCAGATTTGCAGGCCTGTCTGACAACATGGCAAATGGCTTCCTCATTGGCACGACTCACCGGCAATTCCAGATGACCCCAAATTGTATTTCTGAAAACCGATTCTAAGAGAAAAGTATCTGCTCCTCCAAGAGCTACCAACCGCAAATATGGAAGCATCAATGGGGGTAGAGGGCAACCTAGAGCTATATCAAAGTATGCAGTTTCATCTACACCATTTGACTCTGCAATGTCTAGTTTGTCTCCATAAAATGGATCAGATTCACTAATCTCTAGTGTAAAAGTATATGCATCCCGATCTGGCCTCTGTTCAACAAAGCCATAATCAAGCGCCAAGTCGGCATTACTCTTCGCGATGTCGTACTGGATATACACCTGAGTATATTTATCATGATAAGCATGAGTTGAAAGGCTGCTTGTATTAATGCAAACACTTTACTCAGATCCACATCCATCTTTCCCCGCATAGGAATCTCTATATGATAAAATTGAATACAGAGGTTATACAATGAATCTCACCTGCTCACCAGATTTTACATAGACTGGTGTTCGTAAAGAGAATATCAGTTCCCTAGAAAAGATGCCCTTTCTTTTAATTTCCCAAGAAGAATCCTCTCGAGTGATACTGGAGCTGTGGTTAATCTGGGAGAGAAGAGCAAAAGATAATAAACTGAAACTCAAATGTCAAAATGGTAAGTACAATGAAGAAAGTGTAATATGATGATCATTTAGCTGGCAACTCATTCAAGTGGATTCGTGGAAATATTTAGGCATTTTATTCATTACATGGCTGATCACTGCTTGCAAAATATAAACCAGGCCAGTTTAAATTACACAAAATCTAGTTTTACATTTAGTTTATATACTTTTTCTTCATAATTAGTTTAAGGTGGTATGAACATGCTTAAAGAGTTGTACAGATGCACAAGTGGTGCAAGGATAGACATAGGAAGATGACAAAGCACTTCACTAGAAACAACAAAAAGAAATCTGGTTGTTCTTTTGACCAGCAATACTCCCATTAACAGAGTCAATTGTGGGAAAACACGTTGTAATCAAATTAGCTTAGCTGGGAGTTGGGACCATTCAAAATCACCAGGATGAGGATGTGGTCAAATATGTATTGTAGGTGTGAATGACATCATGACAAAGCAGTCCAAGTTGTGATAACTGAATTGCATGGGGTACTAAAACAATAACTTCACGGAAAGGTATTAGTTTAGCACTTGAACAACATGGATATTGAAGTAATAACTCCATGTGTAATTATATCAAAAGTGTAGTAGCAGTCTAGGAACCTCGCATAAGGAACCCACTTCATGCATTTATGATTATGATCAGCATATTGGAATCTGGACAGCAAAAAATTGGAACTGAAATTCCATGTATCATAAACCATACACTGTAAATTAAGAGATTCAGCATTTCTATGTAATTAGTTCTACAAAGATAGATTATAAACCGAATCATAAAACGTTATTCAAATTTATATATTCCTGTTTTGATGCTCCCAACCTTCTAGGCAAATATTGGCTTGATTGCAACCCTGCTTGGCACTTGCTGCCATTATATTTTTACAATTATTGCTTCATCAAATCCAGATTTGCATCAAGATTTGTATCACTACCTCTTTAAGTTTCTTATATCAAGTGATTCAAACAGCATGTCAACATGAAATAACCAATTAAAGGCTTGAAGATTTTTGCTAATTCTTTTATTTTCATCGAAGTTAATTGCAAGCTAATTCTATAAAAATCGAAAGTTCAGGAGTGATTTTGAATTTCAAAATTCAAATTTAGTGTATTATGCAAGTCAACAAATATCTACATGCTACTGAATTAAAGGTCAAAATTCCATATCAACATTATGGATAGACAATAAAACACATACTTTTAAATAAGGATTGAAATTTCGTACCGTATCGATGTATCGAACTTTGCTTGGTATGATACAGTATGGGAGTACCGAGCGGTATGCCGGGGCGTACCGAGCGGTATGCCGGGGCGTACCGAACGATACATATATATATATATATATAATATAATATAATATAATATAAAAACAATCTAAAAAGGAGGCGTATGTTGCCTCGACGATAGTGCCTCCTCTTCTCCTCGTCGCCTAAGATGAGGAGAAGAACGCAGCCTCCTTCATCTCCTTATCTACGACGTTCGACAAAAAAGGCAACGAAGATGTCGAAGGCTGCAAACGTCTTTGGCCTTCGATGAAGAACACGACAAAGGCTGCAAATGTCTTCGGCCTTCGGCAAAGAATGCGACGAAGAAGCTGTAGAATCGCAAACAAGGCGACAAAGGAGACCGCCTCTTCAGTTGCTCTAGTCGTCACTTAGCCGTTACCTCCTGGATCGGGATCGTCGAGGGAGGGCGGCACTGGATCGAGACGCGTCAAGGTTCTCCTGATTCTCCCTCTTCTTTGAACGCTCTCTCTTTCTTCCTTCTCCCTTGACGCTTCTTCTTCCCTCGACGCTTCTTCTTCCCTCGCCGTAGCCAGGCCGATATCGCCCAGTAGCGGGCGATCATGGTCGAAATCGACTATTATCGACCTGTTTCGGGCAGTAATGGTCGAAATTTCGATCGTTACCGTCCGATACAGCCCCGTATCGTCCGATACAAGGCTATATCAAGCATTCTTCCTGGTAGAGGACGGTCCATGTACCGGTCTACTGGCGGACCAGTACGTATCATTTGAAATTTAGAACCTTGCTTTTAAAGATCCACTACGTTCAAACAACAAAAAGAAGCCCATAATATTTGTGATAATAATTAACCTACTATAACTTTCATCAAGTTGTATTATAAAACTATAAAGATCTTACAAGATCAGCCAATGGAACAAGAGCAAGGTTTTCACCACGACCATGTGAAAAAGCCCTTGATCTGAGCATTCCGAAAGCCCACAGAAAATCAAGCGATGTTATAGCTGAAGGAAAGAGATGTTTGTTTGGAAGTATCACTTCTGCTTCTGCTTTGACAAATTCACTTTCCACATACTCTTTAGCACCCATCGTCGTGTTCAATAACTGAGTTCCTGCACAAATGCACACACAAATACAAACACCCACCATCTTAATACGAAACATCAAAGCTGATGGAAGTAAAGGGAAATCGGCATACATCATGTGGGAATCATGGAAGCAGAAAGTAGAACAGAAGGCACAGATATACAATAAAATGTATGGACAGCTGAAAGATTTTTCTTAGGACATGCATTATAAAAGCCACATTTACTCAGAATCTTGTTTTGGTAGCTCTTTGATGATCAAAACATTTATTTAGCTAGCCTTGTTTCATGATAATCCACAAGCTCTCTTCAGCTATTTTGTAGTCTGCACAGATCTTCTGTCCTACTTCATTATACAATCCACACCAGCTCTCTACCTCACCATATGGTAATGACAGAATTCAGGATTCAGTAAACCAACTACCTTTAGAATCCTTGGCTGAAACTAAAGGGCATCAGCATATGATTGAATGCCACTGTAAGTCAAAAGCTGCAGCAGGTCACTGATGGTCTCGACACACTAATTTTTATCCATGTGAGACTATTATTCTCAAGTAACTTCCAGTATAAAACATTTGCCTCACCTGCAAAGCATCAACGTATGCACCCAAACAAAGATAAATACAAACAGATGCCGGAAACAACAAATATTGCTTTAAGAAGAAAGCTTCATCTTACCTTCTATTTCAGAAAGCTCCTCTTCTGACCTGCACCGGGAACATCAAATGCTGCTTAATAATTCGATTGTACAGAAAAAAGAATCTTGCCTTGAGGAATTTCACAGAGCGGTCGGGTGGGGCTAATTATGTGAAGCAAAGCCAAAATCGATGATTTGTCGGAACGGATTCTCGCACTCACCAGAAGATAGTGGAATTGGTAGTGGGCGGAAGAATGTCGAGATAAGGGTGCCAGGGAGAGGCCGTGCCCAGGGCCCTCTCCCGCAGGAGGAAGAGGGCGATGGAGACCCAGGGCTTGAGGCCGGCGCACAGCCTCCCGATCTCGGAGGCGACCACCGTGTCGGAGTCGATCCAGAGCCTTTTGGGGACCTCCACCACCACCTCCTTGCGGGGGAGGTCCCTCTGGGCCACGAGGCCCAGGCCCTCCGGCACGAAACCCGGCTTAACGGTCGCGGCGGAAGAGTCGGCGACCGCTCCCCGCTCACAAAGCCACCGCCAGAAGTCATCGACGGCGGCCGCCGACGGGGGGTCGCGCTGCGAAGCGGCGGTGCTGATCCTTCTGCTGTTACAGCCGATGTTGAGGACAGATAGGGGCGACGGCTTGCAGTTGGCGAGGAGGAGGGACAACGAGGTCGGGTAGACGAGGTGGAGAAGAAGACGGGGCACCGCCATCTGCCGCAAGAACGAAGTGCAACGAGAAGGAGTCGCAGCAGCAGCAGCAAAGAAGCGCGGGTTTAGAAGGTGAAGTCCGACCAACCATAGGCTACAAACCCAACGGATAGATACGAGGAACGAGCTAAATCCCCTCCCCGCATCATTCATCCACTTCATATTTTTCCTCTAATTCTTTAATTTTTATTATTTAAAATAAATAATTTTAGACATGGAAGCAATGCTACGATTGAGGCTATAATTTATGCACAGTGAAGCATTGAAGCATTAAAGGCTTTTTGGACGTACAATTTGCATAGAAACATTAATCCATGAGCTTCCACATAGGCTATTAATATTATCTATGATTAAGGCTATAATTTATGCAAAGTGAAATATTTATAATTGCACATCAAAGCCTTGTTTGCACGTACAAATTGCATAGAAACATTAATTCATCAGCCTCCACATAGGCTATGAATATTGGGGAAGGAAAAGGCGTGAGGATACACTGTCAGATTTCTACAAAGCAAGAACGATAATATGACCGTCAGTTTGGTTGGAAAACGAAAAATCACATATACCCCTCCATCAGGGATAAAATACTTATAACAAAATGGACTCATTATTTACTATGAGTTAAACTGACAAAAAAGTTGTACAACTATTCATATGAATAATAGACCCAAAGATCAAAATTCTCGACTCATTGGGTTCGCTTATTTTGCCATTATGTGCGGTAATAAAACAAGCGAACCAAAATGCAGTACTTTTCATCATATAATGACAAAATATGAATGTTTTTAGTAGAATTCAACCAACACTCGAATGTCACAAGTGATAAGACTGTACCTGTTCCTCCTCTCCTCTTCTAACACTGTACCTGCTTCTCTCCTCTTCTAACCAGCAAATTTCTTCCTCAAAGCAGTTTCACATAACAGACCAAACTAGGGTTTACTCGGAGATTCTTCTGCATGGTTTACGTATCTCCAAACTCCATGCAGTCGTAGTATTGCTTCATCTAAATCCTCTAGAGTTGATTAACAGATGATACCAGTTCTTCCCATCTGAAGCAGCCGTTCTGCACCAAAACTATTAATTTTTCCTCGCTTCACAAAGAATGATGAGGTACCCATGCCTGCATTATTTCCGATATATGATTATAAGCACAAGCAAGTAAATACAACTTAAAACATGAGCATATTTTTCGGTAACCATTGCCAAATCACAAAGAGTAACAGCATCCAAACTAAATATATGGAACTTCTAGTACAATAAACATGTAGAGGATTGGGTGATGAAATATGCAAAGAATAGTTTTATAGACATACGTTGATTTAAATGACACGCTAGTAGCTCTGAAAGTGCAAGTCAACATGAAGAAAATACATACTTCAACATAACAGTACCTAAAAAATGAAAGTGAAAATGAAAATAAAAGAACACTAAACCCACTAAAAAAAGGAAAAGAAAAGCAGAACTGAGAGCACATGTTGTAGGGAATCATAAAATAAGGATCTAGATTGTATCACAATGCTCTACCAATCATCATGCCCATAGCTAAACTCACAAGATTCTGAAACAATCTCAGTGGACAGAACAGAGAACCTACCTTTGCAAATTCAGCAGGGGGAATCTTGTCTCCATTGCTTAGCCAGCCATCTTGGAGCTTCTTGTATGCTTCATTAATGTTGGCTTGTTTTTCACTTAATATGTGCCTTGCTGAAACACAATCAATGGTTTAATTTAGCATATATAATCTCTGTGGACACTCCTTGGTACATGAAATGTAATTCAATGGCTAAAACTGTCACCAATTTGGACACAACAGGTATCTAGTTCATTGTTAAGCATACACAGTTAGAATATGATGCAAAGATAGGAAGAATTAACCTATTCCATTAATTTCGGAGCACATGAGCCCATCTTTGGTGCCCCAAGATTTCACTCTATAATGTAGCTAGCTTCCTTGAATGTGCTTCAATCAAATAAGACTAGAATTAGTCAAATTCAATCATGAATCAAGAAATGGATGACAAAGGTGAGCAGCAATTCTGCACCTTCTTAAATTTCATAATATTAGGATCAGCTTTGGGATTGATAACACAATCTAGAATCTAAACCAGTCTCGATTGATTGGATCAGCTTAAACCAGAACGTGGGATTGTTTTTCCCATTGATTTTCCTTTTCCTTTCTTTTAGATGGTCGGAATTTTGCCAAATCTTTTCAGCAAGCTGTTGGGAGTTGGTGGAAAATTGGCCAAGATTGGTGCAGAACAGAATGAGTCATTCTGGCTTCCAGTACCTAGCCTGATACACAAAATCAATCAGAAATTAGACAGAACCAACTCAGGATTAGCTGGTTTCAGGTTATCCTGATTGTTTGGAAATGAAATTAGTCTGACCCAATAAGGATCGATCGAGTCGAACTGAAATTAGCTGTCTTGTTAATCCATGAATGGGGACAAGGCATTTGCAAATAGATAGTGCAATCTATTGGTGCCTTGAAGCAATCTGCATGAAATTATCCGAAAGGTACTAGGCTTAATAATATCATAATATTGAATGAATCAAACGCTAAAATCAACTGATTGCGAAGGAAACTATGATCAAGAGAAACCGTGATCACAAGAGATGACACAACCTTTACCATAAGTGCAGGTACCAAGCCCATCACTTGACTTGCCACCCTTCCCTTTGCCCTTGGAGGCATTATCATCAGTTGCAGAGGAAGCTGCCTGCTTTCCCTTCCCCTTACCACCTGATTCCTTGGGTTTCGAGTCCCTCCCCATTAGCTGCCAATGCTATACAGCAAGGAGGAAACACAACTACCCTCTTAGATCAAATGGAAGGTGCAGGAACAAGCGAGTCGTAACTGTTCGCAATGTAAATCCGCAGCCAAAGCAAATCCGATCCAAGCAAGATCAGCCCCAAGAACAACAAGAATCAAAGGTGGCAGAAAAAGGCCAAGAAAATTACAGAAAACGGTGTCCAACCCACTCGGGGAGTTCGAACAAAGAAATCAGTTCTCCGAACAAAAGGGGATAAGTAATCAAAACACCGTGTCGTGGGGCATCATCAACGGTGAACAAAGTGGAATTCAAGATCAGCACCAAGAACAACAAGAATCCAAGGCGACGGCGAAACAGCCAAGAAGAATCACATAAAGCAAGATCAAACGCAAACAAGGGAAGAAAAGGACGAATCTACGGCCAACCCAAGAACCTATGAGGCGAATCCGAGGCAGATTGAAGCCTTACCTCGATAGCGATCGGAGAACAAGAATCCCGGCGTCTCCGGCGCGGCCGGCATCGAGGCGCTGTTCATCTCTACCGAAATTGCCCTTCCCCGGGCGACGGTGGGAATCGGGAGCGGAGCGGATTTCGGCATTCCCAGATCGAGCAGGACCGACGCGGTTACGGCTCACCCAATCCTTTCTGGTCGACCCCAATCGAGGCGCAGGGATGGGAATTGAAGGCATCAACAGAGGAAGGTAGAATTTCTCATAAAAGCCCTTAATTTTATTTTTTCTCTTAATAAGCCTCTGATTTGCATAAATACCAAAGTACCCCTAAATTTTCAGATCCATGCGCCGAGTAACGCAAAGATGAAGGGCATTTATGTAAGTAAAGAAAAGAAATGGGGTGCTCTGAGGAAAGGAAATAATAGAGGGTCTTTGTGAGAAAGTACCCTAAATAAAATAATCCAATTTCCACATAAATTTGCGTCTCTTCGGACACACGTGCAACGCACACGACCAAGGAATCTCTTGCATTACCTCCTTGATTCCTACGCGAATCCATACGTATCGGCACGAATTCTACGCTTCCTATCCTATCTGATTAATAGGAGAAGAGAGGGCACGAAGTCCGACGCACACTACGAAGGAATGTCTTGTATACCTCGTCGATTCGTACAAGAATCCATACGTATCGGCACGAATTCTACTCTTCCTATACTATCATATTAATAGGAGAAGAGAGGGCACGAAGTCCGCTGAAGTCACTTGCTTGCTTTATCTCCAAGGCATCCCCGAGTTCTCTCTCTTCCGTCAGCAGCCCATCTCCAATCGATCCGTATCCCTACAGGTTTTTTCCCCTTACCCTTGCTCATCCTTCTCGTGTTCTCCTTTCTCTGCCTTTCCTTTCTTGGATCCTTTCGGTGAGAATTCAATCGTGTTTCTTTTATGTGCCTTTTGTTATGATCGGAATTCAATTTATCGATTTCTATTTCGCCTCGACTGATTTGGTTCTCAACTTCTCTATTGCAGAGGGCGTATTAGCTATCGAATCATGACTCTGAAGTCGGTGCTTCGTGCTCTGCAGGAGGTCTTCCCGCAGGTATGAGGCTATGATAGTATAATCAATAAAAAAGACATTTTTATGGACACCGACCAAACAGAGGTCTGACTGTTGGAATTGCTTTAGATCTAGTTAGTGTCATGTTCTTTCTCGTGTTTCTACTGTTGGACATCATGAGATAATTCCCAAAAGGAGTACTCAAGAACTCATGTATTAATCAAAACTACAGCCCTCCACCAATGGAAGGTTAATTGGATCGGGGATATTACGGTCTCCCCATCTCAAATCTTGATACCAAACCTCAGACAATAATATCAGATTACGCCCGGTCCAGAGATTCATTGGAATGCATAGTAAGCGCCAACTGAACGATTGTTGTGCTGATGTTGTGTTTGTCAGAATCATGACCAGTACTATAATTACTCAAACACATGGATGATGCCCATAAATGCGGGACAATAGTTTGTGGAACTATAGAAATTATATATATTTGTTATGTGAATTGTATATGTTCCTCAAATAGGTCGGCATGCTATGTTATTGTGTTACTGATAACAACATCAATGGTTTCTCTTCTGTCATCCAATTTTCTAGGAACTAATGGAAAATTTACTTAGTACAGAAGAAGAAAACAACAAGAGTATGAGTCTGATAAAACATCAATTTACAACTCCAATTATAATTAGCATTAGTTCATATGCTTGAATAAATATCAAACTAGTATGTGCCAGAAAGAGGGAGCAACAAAAACTAAGAAACTATAGATTCATTCTATGCAGAAAAGAAATAATCCTTACAATTGTAGTGCAGTAGTGTCAAATTTCAAATATGTGTTGTTGACAGTGTGACTATAATCATCATTTTAATGAAACCATTAGTTGAAATTTATTATAGATCATAACAAGACTATCATTTGAGCGGTCATAATTTCTTAAACGATCAGAATAGAGATAATGTGGAGACAGTATACAGTTCCAAGGTTGAAATAATCACTGATCTTTGTTCCAAGTTTTACACTTGTAAAATCAGTTTGTACCTTTTGGTGTGATTTCCCAATGCATGTTGCATTACACAATGTCATCAATCAGGCCCTTATGTGTTGCCTAATTATGAGTTTCATTGACTTGCATAGAACCACTAGACTTCATGATTGTGGATATGTCCCTGGTTTTAGCCTTTGGAAGGTTAAGTAGGGGAGAAAACGGTGTCCAACCCACTCGGGGAGTTCGAACAAAGAAATCAGTTCTCCGAACAAAAGGGGATAAGTAATCAAAACACCGTGCCATGGGGCATCATCAACGGTGAACAAAGTGGAATTCAAGATCAGCACCAAGAACAACAAGAATCCAAGGCGACGGCGAAACAGCCAAGAAGAATCACATAAAGCAAGATCAAACGCAAACAAGGGAAGAAAAGGACGAATCTACGGCCAACCCAAGAACCTATGAGGCGAATCCGAGGCAGATTGAAGCCTTACCTCGATAGCGATCGGAGAACAAGAATCCCGGCGTCTCCGGCGCGGCCGGCATCGAGGCGCTGTTCATCTCTACCGAGATTGCCGTTCCCCAGGCGAAGGTGGGAATCGGGAGCGGAGCGGGTTTCGACATTCCCAGATCGAGCAGGACCGACGCGGTAGCGGCTCACCCAATCCTTTCTTGTCGACCCCAATCGAGGCGCAGGGATGGGAGTTGAAGGCATCAACCGAGGAAGGTAAAATTTCTCATAAAAGCCCTTAATTTTCTTTTATCTCTTAATAAGCCTCTGATTTGCATAAATACCAAAGTACCCCTAAATTTTCAGATCCATGCGCCGAGTTATTTGTTATGTGAATTGTATATGTTCCTCAAATAGGTCGGCATGCTATGTTATTGTGTTATTATTGGTAACAACATCAATGGTTTCTCTTCTGTCATCCTTAGAAATTACCCTAAATAAAATAATCCAATTTCCACGTAAATTTGCGTCTCTTCGGACACACGTGCAACCAATTTTCTAGGAACTAATGGAAAATTTACTTAGTACAGAAGAAGAAAACAACAAGAGTATGAGTCTGATAAAACATCAATTTACAACTCCAATTATAATTAGCATTAGTTCATATGCTTGAATAAATATCAAACTAGTATGTGCCAGAAAGAGGGAGCAACAAAAACTAAGAAACTATAGATTCATTCTATGCAGAAAAGAAATAATCCTTACAATTGTAGTGCAGTAGTGTCAAATTTCAAATATGTGTTGTTGACAGTGTGACTATAATCATCATTTTAATGAAACCATTAGTTGAAATTTATTATAGATCATAACAAGACTATCATTTGAGCGGTCATAATTTCTTAAACGATCAGAATAGAGCTAATGTGGAGACAGTGTACAGTTCCTAGGTTGAAATAATCACCGATCTTTGTTCAAAATTTTACACTTGTAAAATCAGTTTGTACCTTTTGGTGTGATTTCCCAGTGCATGTTGCATTACACAATGTCATCAATCAGGCCCTTATGTGTTGCCTAATTATGAGTTTCATTGACTTGCATAGAACTACTAGACTTCATGATTGTGGATATGTCCCTGGTTTTAGCCTTTGGAAGGTTAAGTAGGGGAGACTGTAATACCCTGAATATCGAATGCTGATGATTCTAAAATTGCTTTCTTGCTTCATTATGCAGAATATTACAACTTTATGCATTTCAGAAATTTACATTGTTATATACTGTGATGTTAACATACCTGTAGGACACATCCACATCCACCATGTTATTTATTAGAAGAATTCTTCATTCCTTATATGTTCTATTGCTAGTTTGATTAATTGAGGTCTGGATATTTAAAGATTGCCTGGGATCTTGACTTTGTAAATTATAAAATCAGGTGATGTTGAATTTTGATATTGGGGTTGTTCTTTTGCTTTCAATGACATTATAATTGGTGTCTCTTTTACTTCCCTTCAGATTGATCTTCGAATACTTAGGGCTGTCGCTATTGAATATTCTGAAGATGTTGATACTGCAGTAGAGTTCATTCTATCTGATGTTTTACCAATCATAACTGAACCAGCAGAAACATCAAAACCCTATATCTCTCTTGATGCAGAACAATCACTTAATGGTAGGTGTTTTTTCATGTGACCAAGTTCAATTAAAGCAATATACTTATATCTGTTATGGGATTTCTTGATTTTATCATATTTTCCATTATACACACTAAGAGGAAATGTGCAACATATTTCATATGGTCTCATCTTTTCTAACTATTCTTCTTCTTGCTTACTTGTGAAATTACTATTTTTGAAAATGGTTATACTAGTCTGGCTAATATTTGGTACCATGTACGTGCGAAGCAGTAGGTGATTATTCACGGGAAGACACGAATGGGGCAAATCTATTACCATGTCACAATGTAATTGTTGAGCAAAAAGAGACTCTTCTACCTTCCGAACCGAAAGCTGAATCAGATATAAATCTTTCTGCTGATAATAAAAGTAATGCTCATTCAGAGCCACAATCCTCAGTTGTGATGCTTGTTGGAAATTGTTATAATGTCCTTGGGAAGAATGAAACCTTGGAGACCAAACTGGAGGAAGTAGTTAGTGTACCACAGACCGTTGCAGCTAAGTGTGATGTTCTGGATGCTGATGTCCAAGAATTGTGCAAGACAAAACTTAATGGCACTCTAGCAGCTTCTTCAGACGGTTGTCCTACATTGTCATTCCAAAATGTTCAAAACAATCTAGATCTAATGGAAGGTGGAACACAGATAGAGAAGGCTATGAGCAGTTTCATTAGTGAGTATGAAGAACAGTTACTAGGAGCATTTAAGGATGTTGCCAAAATCCAAGATAAATGCAACTTTGAAGCTAACAGTACTGTGTCAGCTGCTTTTACCAATGCTGAGGAAACCTCATCTGTCCATGAAATTTCTCAAGCTCAACACTCTAAAAAATCTGGAGAATTTATCAATATTGAAGATTTCCAAAGTGATTATGAAGTCCAACAGCTCGAGTGCCTAGCTGAGACGGCTTCTGTTCTGTTGCCACTTGAAAAAGATAATGTGTCTATCAGTGATAAGCTCCAAACTGCAATTGTAGCTACACAAGGAGAGATACCTAACGTTGACTTCCTCGACAGTATTCTTCTTGATGCTCAAAACAAGAAGGTAACCTTTATGTCGTTGAGCTTTGTTTGTGTATGTTACTTTGCAGTTCTGCAAGTCCTATTTGTTTCGTTCTTTAAGTTATACTACAATATGTGCTAGTGTTGAAATGTGAAACATGTATTGTAAAGTTATACTAACTCTCGTTAACTACTACATCTCGGCTTAGTTGTTGACATTCTTTTAGCCTAGTAAAATGCTAAAAAAATCTCAGTTCAAATTATATAATAGGTAAATTAATTGAGGATACAACTCTAACTCTTAGACAATGCAGAAATAGAAATCACTTTGCAGCATTTTTGCATTTGGAAAGATCAGTGGTATATGTCATTTGATAAATTAGCTATATAAATTCTAAAGCTACCTCTGCATGCCAAGTTAAATCAAAGCAAAGGAAATTAAGTTACTCAAGTTGTTGTATTAATGGGGGAATGGGGCATATAACCAAGTCACTCATATGTTGCTAAACAGTTGACAAGCAAGCTAATTACTGGTACATCTATTGAACCTGGGTTGAGCTTTCTTATTGCACTCTATAGTAACGTAGTTCACCTTTCTTCCAATGCTTATGTACCTCTTGATCTGTATGTGGATTTATATTTGTGCCTTTTGAGTTCTAAATGATGAACAATATGTCAAGTCCTTTATCAAGTAAAAATTGTAAAACAAGAGTTAACTGCAGACCAAAAGCTTCTGCTGCTTGTCTTATAAACATACATTTCATTGTTGCCTAGAATTACTTGTGATTTGTACGTCAACCAGAGAACATTGGTATCTGCACTGGAATCAACAATTAACATGCTGAAAGAGGTAGAGCTTCACGAGGAGAGAGCTGAACAAGCTAAAAGAGAAGCCTCCGTGGCTGGTGAAGATATATTCCAAGAAGTGGAGGACCTCAGGCAGAAGATAAACCATGCAAAAGTCACAAATGAGAAGGTTGTGTTCCATGCTAGCCTTGCTTTATTTCAGTTATATGGTAAGTAATACTCACATTGTTTGATGTTGGCAGAAAGCTGAAGAAATTTATTCTGAAAAATCTACAATGGCACCTGAAGCTATGGAACTTCAATCTCGGCTTATCAATATCTCAGATGAAAGACAAAAATCAGTTTCTATTTTAGAGGAGGTGAGGAAAACATTGTTGGTCTCTATGTAACTGGCATATGCTGTTTGTTACCATGACAGTGTATTGTTGCTTCGCAAGGACCAAAACTACCTATTAGTTTGTCGATTTTTATCTTCTGCTATTCTTTTTGAGGCAAAGGTATGTAATGCCTATTGGCTCATTCCATCATGAATGGAAGTTTTTTTCTACAAGTGTGATGCAAAATCTTCAACACTAATCTAGCGCTGTATATATTTTGTAAGTCAACTGAGCTTTTCAGTGTCATTAACATGTCATTACTGTTTCCAAGTAGATGAAGAAACCTGACAAAAATAACTAGGAAAATGAAAGATGTAGCTAGATTCTTAGAACCGAAATCGAACCTAAAATATAGACTCTACCTGTTCCTGTCTTCTTCGGATTGGGTGAACCTCGAGCTGCTTCAGCCAGCAAGGCTGGTATGCTGCTGAAACAGAAGACTACAAGCACAAAGAATAGAAAATCTGAATTCTAATTGACCTTTACTTTGATCTCCTTTCTGGCATCAAGGAGTGGTGTGGCACCAAAATCCAAAATCTAATGGTGGTGAAATGACAACCAGAAGGTTATTTGATTTGTATCTGAGCATCAGTAAACTCCAACCCCATGTTGCTGAGAGATAAATCAAATCAGTCCATAAGCTGAACCAGTTGGCCTAAGTTAACTCTGAGATTGTGATCCACAAAAGCCTATATTGATTAAGAACACCTCAGATACCATCTTTGTGAAACACGCTCGATTTGGAAAATTGATTGATTAGACCTTTCATCGATATGTGCAAAATCTACCAATGGTTGAAATGATGATAGCTTGTTAATCCCTTTAAAGAATCTCTACAACAATAACAAAATGATTGCTTATTTCTCTTTTTTTTTCCTAGGTTACATAGTACTGTCTGTTACAGTGTTTTTGTGCCTATATTGCTACTTTATTACCTTCCGTCATGCAAACTTCCAAGTTTTCTGCTTTCATCATTTGAAAACTGTTTTTAGCTTTTCCTTTTATACATTTGGATGCTATTGAATTTTTCAGAATTAACATTTTCAATAAAACTGATGTGGATGCTAGATATGTGGCCAAGAGAAATGCGGAATACTCTACTTTTTTGTGATTTGCATCTAGTGTTTCTAACTATAGCTTTAAAACTTATAACAGATTTGTCAAACACTGGGTGCACGACTAGCTCATGCAAAGGAAGAACAAGCAGCGGCTGAGCAGGAGAAGCTTAAAAGGGAAGACTTGGCCCACAAGTTTTTTCGTGAGCACAAAGACATCATGAATAGCATATTACAAGAAGCATATTGTCTCCAGAATGAAGCAGAGGAGAGCACCAAGGTAACATAGGAATTATACGTGTGTACATTTTAAGTTGATGTTTAGGAATTTTTACAAGTTCCCAAGCATAACCACTTGTTATGACTCAGAAGTTGCCTTGTGAGACATCTAAACAGAAATTTCCAGTAAATTTATAATAGGAGCACTCTTTAAAAGAAAGTGCTTTAAAAGTTCTGCCATCTAAGACCTGAGATTTGTTAATGAATTAATTCATTCAGAAGTATGATAAACTTCTCATTCTTGTGCTACAGTTGAGAGAGTTTCTAATGGATCGAGGTCGCATGCTCGATATTTTACAGTAAGTGTTGTCTCCCAAATTATTTTGTACTAAAAAGCATGAAAATTTCATTTTGTCTGCATAGTTTGATCTTTTGATGCTAGTGACTATACGAACTTGATTACAACTTTTGTCTTTAATATAAATAATGGTATGTTCTTTTCGCTTCCCTCATGGCTGTGAACAGATGTAATAGTTTACTGATAATATCATTCTGACTGTCATTTCATTTTTTAACATAACCATCCAGAAACATGAGATTATGTTTCAGTAGATAGATCGTGTTCTTTTCTCCAATTAATAGACTGCGATAATTCAGTTTAGAGTGTTTTAATTGGTACTAGTAGAAGAAATTGAATTAATATAGTGTTGTTCTGATCACAGAGAAGAAATAGCTGTTGCCTGTGAGAGTGTGTTGTCTCTGAAAAATAGAGTTTATGGATGTATGCCAGACAACAGACCGATATTGTCAGTAACTGGCACCCTGGTCTCCTCATCAAGCTCTTTGTCCGAGAAGACTCTCTCACCTAAGAGTGATCTCCATTCTCCAAGAAGCAAGAGTTCAATCATGATCGACAAAGAGGCTACTATGAATCTTCCCCTGGAAGGTGATGCTGCTGATCACCACCAGGATTGCTCAGATGATGATTGGGAGATGTTGGAAGATAAGTCTGAGTTGCTGAACTGATGCCTAGTTTTCTGATGTAATGTATTGTACAGTCATGGTATATTTGGCCTCTATGGAAGGATCAAACCTTCAGATGCAGAGACTACAATTTGCTGTAAATATTCGTTCAATCTGGGAGTCCTCTCTTGTTTTGTATGTTACTGTCACACTTTCTTAATATTTTGCCTTGTTGATTGTAAATAAATCAAGATTTGGCCTGCCAATTGTTGTGTACAGAAACTTTGCTCTGTAAATAGGATGTGATACTCATCTGACAGTCATATTTACATTGCTATCATTATCTCCAACAAATATGATAAACTAGTTTTTAATGCATGTCTCTAAAGGTCAAATAGATACGATGTTTGAAGTTTGAGGATTTCAAATAATGTCATAGAATTAAAATAAAGCATTAAACAAGTTTAAAATCATGTCACCATATCTTCTTGATCATCTGATATCGCGGGTTCTGTTTTTGATTTACTATAATCAGGGGATTTAGTGTTTGATTCTCTTATAATAGTTTTTTATTTCCTCGGCGATCAATTTTTTTGGGGTTATTTTATCAATTTCCTTATAAAGAGCCATATATTATTATCTGGTTTTTGGATTTAGACACTCTTTTATTAAAAATCATCTTAACTTTTCTTCTCTCATTATAACTTCATATATAGTTGAATATTTATTTGAGACATTTTCTTTACTCTTTATTTTACGAAATGAAGATCTACCTAAATATAAGATATTTTGAGTTTCATTTCATCCACACCTCCTCGTCTTTCTATACGAACACATTTTATATCTAACTATTTCAATAAATTATTTA
>LVTN01002671.1:7066-19363 GCA_001649415.1 Musa itinerans
TTGTTGTATAAGTATATTTTGTATATAATGAAATGTTGTCGATGAATGAAATGGATATACCGTGTAAAAGTGTTAGAAGATCTCTCTTATTTAGAATTTTAGAATGTTAAGTCTAGTTTACGATGATATAAACTTGTGGTAAATGGTTGGATTTCTAATTGTATGAATTGTGTAGCTTGTAGATTTGTAAATATTGTTAATGTTTTGTTAAGTTGGCTTGGGTTGCCACAAATGTGAATTATCAAGTGATGTGATATATGATTTATATACTGCATAGGTTTTATAGATGTGAATTTGATTGAATATTTTTCAGTGTCCTCAAATGTTAGTTTGGATCCTAGATTGGTTTGCGATGAAAATTTTAATATTATCGAATTTTTTTGAGGGGCATGACACAGATCATGCCAAATGGGCTCTTAATTGAGTTAGTAGAATTATACCCAAAACTAACTCAATTTAAGTCCTAACTACGATAATTAAGATCTAAACAATTACAAAATAAGAAATCTAAGTTATCCGACATATCATTTGTTCATTCGAACTCCTAGCGAACTTCCAGCACATCGTCCGAACCTTCGGCGTATTGCTCGATTCATTGGCATATTAACTCCCGCAACATCCGATCTTGACGCAACGTCTGATTCTTCTAGCTTGATGCCCGATTTTTGACTCCAGCCTAATATATGATTCTTCTTACTTTAATCATTTACCTTTTCTGATCGTAGTTAGTCCTACATCACTCTTTTCAAAGCACAGATTAGATCGTAAACTCATCAATTGGTTTCATTATCAAAATTCAAGATTCAACACTTGAAACTTTTAGTCATTAATTATTTTACAAAGTTAGATCTTCAATTACCCTCCAAGTTTATGGTGATGCTAATTGTGCAGGGTGTCATGATTCTGATTGATATACAATATGTTATTATATGTATCTTGGTGACCCTGCCATGATTCTCATTGATATACAACAGGTTGTTGTATGTATCTAAATCTTATGGTGCAGCTGAATATAGAACTATGTTCTTGGCTTGTTCTGAAATTGTTTGGCTTCAACTACTTCTCTTTGAATTGAGTTTTCCTCGAACAACTTCTATATTTCTGCTTGCTGACAACATGAGTGTCATTCAAATTGCTGCCAATCCTGTGCTTTCCAAAAGAATAAAACACATAGTGGTGGAATGCCATTATATTTGAGATGCCTGTTCTGATCACATCATCACAGTCTTAATAGAGTTTTAAACTATAAATACTTTTACAAAATCATTGGCGAAGACATGACATCAATTATTTATTGACAAATTAATGCTTATTGATTTAGCACCAGCATCAATTTAAGGGAGAATGTCAAATCTAATCAAATGGAAAGATTTCAACAGTCAGTTAGTCTTGGCATAATTTCAGCCAATCTATAATCTATTGTATATATGTACAGTATTTTGTCAATTGACTATAAATTCTCGATCATTGAGATTTTTTGGAACAGTTTGCTTGTAGGGAAACTTTGCATATGATTATCCATCTCCAATGGGAGGGACAAGTTTTTCCAGAAAACCAATTTGTTACTTTTTGATAGATATCTCCAAATTCCATAATTTGATTAACTTTCAAACTAAATCATTTTTATACTTTCTAATGCATTTTAATTTGATAATTCAATAAGTGCATGTTCTCTTGTTAGTCACAGTTCTCAAACAACGTAGGTTTTTCTCAATAAATATAAATGTCACAAACTAATATTGTCAGATTTATCACCATTATGCAATCAACATTATTAGTTATAGTATTTTTAATATTCTTATATTATTTTTTATACATTCATCAAAATATTATAAGTTTATTCAAAAACACTATAACTGAGATAAATTGACTCAAAACCCATTGAAATCCAACTTATGTAAAAAACTATGATTTTAAATAATTATTATTATTGGTTTAGGAAAAACAACAATCAAATAGGGAGATTTCTATGTCAGTTATAGTATTTTTTTAAATAAACGAACAGTATTTTTAACACCTCCACCAAAATATTGTAACTGAATCAAATGGACTCAAACCCCGATAAAAAACAGCTCATACAAATTGGTTTAGGAGCAAAACAATAAATAGATAGACTTTGATGTCAATTATAATATTTTTAAATATATTTATAGTATTTTTTCAAATATTATATGCCTATTCAAAATCGATGGTCTAATTACTCTATGGATTGGTCCACCAGAACGGACTACTACTGCTATAAAATGTTAAGAGTATTTGGAGTATCATGAAAAAATGAGGTTGCCTCTTGGGAAATATAAAAAGAGGAATACCTCTCGAAAAACAAATCCAAAAAATATTTTTTTTCCGAGAATATATATATATTTATTTATTTATTTATACATGTATATATCTATGTATATATATACATTTATATATGTATATATGTATATATATACATACATATATACATACATATACATATACATATACATATATACATATACATATACATATATATATATATACATAGACCTAATAATGGTACTATCATTCTATGCATCCTATGATGTGAGACTAAACTATATACCTACAATTTCACCCACTAAATTCTTTGTATTCTCGATACTTCCCAACTCAAAATTCATGACCAAAAAATCAAATCTTTGTTGCAGCACATATGGTGCCTACGAGATCCAATCAAGTGGTGGAATTCCAACCTCTTGATGAGCGGCACATAATTCTTACTTCGATTCTTGGCTATGCTTAAATGCTAACTCTACTTCAAAAGTTCTTTATATGATTTAATAAAATAATTAACATATTTATTTAATAAGTATGAACTACCAAATCAAAGTTCTTTATATATATATATATATATGTATATATATATGTATATATATATACATATATATATACATATATATATATATATATAAAGAACTTTGATTTGGTAGTTCATACTTATTAAATAAATATGTTAATTATTTTATTAAATCATATAAAGAACTTTTGAAGTAGAGTTAGCATTTAAGCATAGCCAAGAATCGAAGTAAGAATTATGTGCCGCTCATCAAGAGGTTGGAATTCCACCACTTGATTGGATCTCGTAGGCACCATATGTGCTGCAACAAAGATTTGATTTTTTGGTCATGAATTTTGAGTTGGGAAGTATCGAGAATACAAAGAATTTAGTGGGTGAAATTGTAGGTATATAGTTTAGTCTCACATCATAGGATGCATAGAATGATAGTACCATTATTAGGTCAGATTTAATCATCTATTATTATTAAGTTGAGTTTAAATATATTTAGATAATTAATCGATTATCCGATGAATCTGTCGATGACATCTTTGTAGCAGTTGTGAAAAGATAACATAAATAGAGAGTGCATGAGGTTCCCTTTATTTGACCTTTTACAACGTCATCATGGCGATGATGCATGAGCACATGATACCCACAACATCACAGAAAGCATGATATCAATGATACAGTTGGGACAGTTCTCAGTCTCTTCTTCGTGTTTGCCCACCAAAAATAACATAAGAGAAATAAAAAGGTTACACGAGTATATTCCGCGAAACAATAGTTGCAACCTTCTATCATCTGACACGATCTCTCTCGTATACAGGAGCCATTAGCATTACCACTTGATGGGTCCCCCGAAAGGCTCGTTTCGCCACCCAACCATAGACCAACACATGTCTCCATTTCCATATCGATCTTATTGACTGCGGATGAGATAAAGAAAGAAATCTTTTAGGAGTATAATAATTTTTCAAAAATGCCCTCATTTACTATAGTCTTCTTTTGATACATCATAATCGTACAATGATATGAGGTATAGGTTAAAAGATGAATGAATTAGATCAAAGACATTACTTATTTCGAAGACAGTAGGAATGACAATGGATATGCTTAAAGTTCTATCCGTTGTCATAATCATTTATCGATTAGTACAATCCCTTGTCTAGAATTTATTTCAAACTTAATTAAAGGATATCAGAATTTTAAAGACAGTAGGAATGACAATGGATCTCAAACAGCTACCTTGACATCGATCTTATCAAACTTACCTACTTCTGGACTTGAACTTATTCGAATATTAATTAAAGTATCTCAGAATTTGATTGAAAAAAGCTGACTCAGAGAGAGAGAGAGAGAGAGAGGGGGGTCACCACATGATCACATGAACCATCAGCAAGAGAGAGAGAGAGGGGTCACCACATGAACACATGAACCATCAGCAACAGTATAGGATTGTGATGTGGAAATTGGAGGAATCCGATATACAAAGGTGATTGGACCGACATTTATTTTTCTGGGTGACGTCACTCCTCGTACCAGCGTGACCCGAACTGGGTTGGCACAAGAAACGGAAACGGGACTTTCACACACCCGGAACTCGCCGTGGGCCCCATCCCCTCCCTCACGACACGTCCCCAGCGCTGTCCGCCGGAGCGGACGATATCACGCACCGCCCCGGAAGAGGCCGTTCGCTGACCCAGCGGAATCCCCGGCCCAACGCTATCGGCACGCCCACTACCCCCCTCTTCCCCTCCCCCGCCTGCCCCAACACACACACACATCCCTCTGGCCCTTTATAACCCCTCCTCCTCCTCCTCCCTCCTCCTCCTCTCTCTCTCTCTCCCCTATAATTAATTCCCTAGAGATGGAGATAGATAGCACCGACTCGTCCTACAGCATGAAACATCAACATCAGCAACAGCAGCAGCCACCGCACCTCCCGCCGGGCTTCCGTTTCCATCCCACTGACGAGGAGCTCGTCGTCCACTACCTCAAGAAGAAGGCCGCCTCCGCCCCGCTCCCCGTTGCCATCATCACGGAGGTCGATCTCTATAAGTTCGACCCCTGGGAGCTCCCAGGTCCGTGTCTGTTCCTTGATTTGCATGCACCATCAGCCCTTGTTTGATCCTGTAGGACTGCTTTTATCCTTCCTAGTCGTTGATCGATCGTGGTTTATGTAGGCAAGGCGAACTTTGGAGAGCAAGAGTGGTACTTCTTCAGCCCCCGGGACCGCAAGTACCCGAACGGGGCGCGGCCGAACCGGGCGGCCACGTCCGGCTACTGGAAGGCCACAGGAACGGACAAGCCCGTGCTGACGTCCGGTGGGAACCAGGTCAAGGTCGGAGTGAAGAAAGCCCTCGTGTTCTACCGTGGGAGGCCTCCCAGAGGAATCAAGACCAACTGGATCATGCATGAGTACCGGCTCGCCGATGCCAGCAGCAGGTGCTGCCTTGATAACAACAACAGTAACAGTAACAGCAACAGCGGCAGCAGTAGCAGCTGCAGGCCACCCCACGGTGGCCACATGGCGAACAAGAAGAGGGGCGGATCCCTCAGGGTAAATTACTGCCATATACTCAGAACCATCACTGTTACATGACAATCCCTGTTGCTTATGGTTCATGCAGCTGGACGATTGGGTTCTGTGCCGTATCTACAAGAAGAACAACAGTAGCGACGTCGGTGTTGACATGAGAGCGATGCAACGGGACAGGGAAGATGCCATGGACGACATCCTCGGGGTCGCACCATCTCTAGCTCAGCAGACGGCGGCGAAAGGCGGGCAGCCCGACTCCGGTCCTCTACCTCAAACACCTCCGACCAACTACAACGCACTGCTCGAGAACGACGAGACCTTTTTTGAGGGACTACTCGCGAACGAGGTTGGGCTGCCGTCCAACCCCATCACCCATCTTGCTGCTGCAGCAGCAGCGCCAAGGGCCAAACTCAACCTTGCGCTGCTTCCGGCCGGTACCTTCCCCACGAGGAACCCTCTTGCCTCTGCATACTGGACCGATTCCACCGACATCGCAGCACCATCGGCCAAGAGGTTCCACACCGGCGATGGCAATAGCAGTAGCAGTGCTGCCAACAAAAACAATACCAGTAGCTGCAGCAATGGCAGTGCCACCAACGATGATGGTGGCCATGAAAATCAGATGATTCTCAACCAGATGCCCCATGGAACAACATACCATGACCAAATGATGCTTCGACAACTGAGGGATGGTGAAGCCATCTTCCAGCAGCCATACCAGCTCCCCGGAGTGAATTGGAGCTCCTAATTGACGCGTTTTTAGAGGTGAGTATTGATATTCCTGTCTGTCTGTCCTTCAACGGCCCATAACATACGTGGAAGAAGGCTCGATGAAGGGGTAGCTGCTAATGCCCAAATCCCTCAATTTCCCATCATTCCCTGCCACTTCAACAGTGTATGTAAGTATTGGCTTACTGTTGGATAGGAGAACAGAGATTGCAAGTTTCAGACTATAAATACAGTTGGATTCTTAATAAATAGGAGGGAGAGAGAGAGAGAGATCAGATATAGCAATTCTCTAAACAAAAACAAGCCAAGCAGTGAGAGTTAAGTATGGTTGATCATGTTAATGCTACTCATACAATTGGAAGTTCTATATAAAACTGAACTTATTGTAGTTATTCATGATTTCTGTTTCTTCAGAACACAAAACAACCCAGTGTAGCTCTTGTGGTATTAATTCAATCATCTATAAGTTATATTCAGATATAATCTATTACAGCATGCCAATTCCCTCCCTCAGTACAAGATAAAGAGCTTCGAGTTATGTTGTGCTAGAAGTATGATTCATTCTGCTGAATCCGCTTATACTGTTGCATTATGAATTGTACGATCACAGACCGCCCATATATGCTCTGTTTCTGGCACATGAATTCTCTTATTTTCTTTATGGAAAATAACAGCGGCAATACTAGAGAATCTGGTCATAGAAATGGTTTTCAAGTACATGCCTCAAATTCATGGTAATAGTTGAGGATTATTGATCGCAAACCTAATTTTTTACCAGCTCTGAGAAGTAGGTAAATGTATCTTCTCTGCACTGCAGATTCATATTCATATCTGTGCTTTCTGGGTTTCGATTTGTTGAGACGTGACTATCACATGCTTCTTCGTCGACATCAATGCTCCTGCACTTCGTCCTATAGTTTCAGGATCAAATCCTTCAAGTCTAATTTGCAGATACAAATGAGTCATAAATTTTGGGACAATTTGATACTAGGAAACTGCTACATGTGATGGTGTCATTTAACAAAATCCAATCCTTCAATTTCACTTTCGTGGGAGAATTATGAGTTTTGAAGGCATCCTCTTATTCTTCGGTGCATTTGAAGGTATATTAGCCAACTTCTGTTGCACAGTCTGCTAGCTATCGCCATCTGCGGCGTGTAAATGACAGAGAAAGATCGGAATCATCTTCATACTTTAGGTGGACACCGAATCCGAAAGAAAGTTAGGTTGACCCAAAACAAGAAGGTAGGCCGGAGCATTTGTGGGGTTGACTTGAGTGTCACGAATCCTACTATGTGGGTTGCGGGGTTTATGCCGTTCCAAAAGCCTTTCCACGTTTCCTTTTCCGCCATTCCCGTCATGGGAAATTGCTGAGCGAGCTCATGTGGACGTGTCGGCCTTGTCCTGCGACAAGTCTCTCGCCCTTATCGCGGCACATCCCACCCTTTGCCCCTCTGCTTCTGAGCACTTTGATTCCTTTCGTCCCTGCCGCAGCAGCGGAGAGATGCAAACATGCCCATGGAATCGCTCTCCATATAGGGTGGAAGCCATCGCTCAGCTGATGTGCCCATGAGGAATCGATCCTCCTTCTTGTTATTGTTGTGAGGAAGGGGATGGAGATGGGCGCAGGTTGTTCTGAGGAAGGGAAGGGGATAGGCGTGAGGGTCCCACGTGTCGGCCAACCCAGGGACTGGGGGGATCTGCCCCCTCGGCAAAGGGCAATTCTCACTTGTGTTTTTATTTTCGAGGAAATTTTTTATGATAAATTTTTGAAAAAACTTTAGTTTTTTTTCCCAAAGATCTTTTTATTTTTAAAATTTTCGATCGGTGCCCCTTTCTTTCTCTAATATATAAAAGAATATCTTTAATTCACTTCTAATAATTTTTTATTGTGGATCATTTTTATTCTTTATTCTTTAACTCTTTGATCTAGATGAACGGGGTTTGAACTCGAAGAATTTGAGTCAAATATCATTCGAATATTATTTTATAAAAAAAATTAAAAATTTTCTAAATAAAAAGCATAAAAAAATTAAAAATTAAAAGTTTACTCTCCACAGAGTTAACTATTGGTTTTGATCTCCTCTTTTAACTTTCCATTATCTTTACATAAAGTTATGATATAAGGTAATTTTTAAAAGTCATTGAAGATGCTAGATGAAGTTTGAAGAAAAACTTCGACTATTAGAGCAGGAAGAAAGAGGATCCGTGGCCGAAAGCTTAAACTCTGACAAAATTTTCCTTTCTTCTCCTATTCCTCTCTCGCAACTAGGGTCGATTATAGGATGGAAATATAGCTACTTTTTATGCCTTAATGTTGTGTCAATCCTTTGGTCTTATAGGTGGGAGAAGGGGAAGAGAGCCTAGGTGATTTAGGACCCCTTTAGGGCAAATGGCAAGGGGATATCCTAACTCCTTTAGGAATTGTCTTGATCCCTTAATTGTTGCCCTAGTTGGTCGAAGGCCGCTATAATCTAAGTCCCACTTAGATTGGGCTTTGAACTATTGTGGAGCTAATGTAAAGTTGGTTGGAGCTAGTCAAAATCTGTCTTAAAACTTCAAAGTGGTCTTGACTCGAGTTCGACCAAGTTGGATTGCAATGAGAGTTTGATTAGGACTTCAAATGAGCTTTGTTGAGATCATCTCTGATTATGGCTCTCCTGATTAGGTGATTCAACTTTTGATATATTTGGTTTTGTAAGTGAAGAAAATCTACTTCAATGACTTTTCTTTGGGTATGGGTTTGATGATTTGTATGGGGTATGGGCTTGATGATCCATCAATTCAATACCAAATTTTAGGTAAAATTTTTTATAGAGGAGAGAAATATCACTAGAAACAAGTATAAAAATAAAATAATAACATCCTCTATTGCTTATAAGATTAAAGTGCAAACTATAAAGGCTAAATAATAGAATAAAAGCATAGTAAAAAACTAAACTAGAGGCATAAGAACATAGATTATCTTTAGACAACATTTGGGTATTCTCGACAGGTTAAATATTATTATCAATTTCGATCTCTTTCTTCTCTTTTACTATTGGAATCTCCTCTTAAGTTTAAGTAGTAGGATTTAAGTCTTTTAAGTCTTCTCATAGTAGCTAGATAAAGTTTAGATGAAGAACTTTGACTATTGGAACTCAAGAAAAAAGGGGTTGTGGCTAAAGGTTTGTAGCACCTTATAGAACTCGTCATCTTTCTTTTTCTCTTTTTTACTCTTGGCAAAGACTTTTGGGATTCTTTTTATTTTTGGTGCTGCCAAAGGCCTCTTTAGAAGCTATTAATGCTGATAGCAACTTGGGAAAAGATCTCTACAGTAAGGTGGCTAGAGATAAGAAGAATGACTGTTAACTTGCAAACTCCTTCCTTTCTTTCTCTCTTTCTTCTCAACATAGGGCTGGCTGGACATTTAAGAAGGGGCATGACTTTGGGATGCCTTCAAGGGGTTGCAACCTTTGTTTTAGGACTTCAAAGAGTCCTAATGCATTTAGGACTTCAAGCTAAATCTAATTTGATTAGACCTAATCTCTTTGGCTTTCTTTGAGCTCAAGTTGAATCCAACCACATTGGATTTGAAATAGAGTTTTGAGTTAAAGTTGGGTTGAGCTACATTGTACTTCAATTGAATTTCAGTTTGATTCAAATTTGTGTAAGGCTTGAGCTGACTTGAATATATTCTTTGAGCTTAAGACTGGGTTTGATCTTAGTTTAGTTTGATTAGGATCAAATTGGAGTTCGACTGGGCTAAATTAGAGTTTGGCTCAAACTCTACTAGATCACCCTTGATCGCTTGGCTTTCACCCTTTGAGTCTAATCTAGAAAATAATTTGATACATCACTATGTGGTGATAGCTTTCCTTTTTATGATGGTTGATCTATATAGTATTCAGGTTCAACGATTCATCAATATAATATAACCTCTTAGATGAAAGTTTTAACAAAGGAGAGATATATCGTCGGGTGCTCTCCTCCTCTCTTGTTGTTGGAATCTTTACATGAGGTTTGGATAATATATAGTAGGTTTTAAGATTTCTTATAATAGCTGAACGAAGCTAGGATAAGGGACTTCGACCATTACAACTTAAGAAAGAAAGGATTATAGTTGGGAGTCTATAGCACCTTGCAAAATTTCTCCTCTCCTCTTGCTCTTGTTAGAGGTTGGAAAGTTAGGGCTAGCTGAGGCTTCTTGTTGTTACTTTTAGGATCCTTTAGATAGTGTTCTCCTTTCTTCTTTATAGTCAAGGTGGGGTAGGATTCTTAATAGTTTTAAGACTTTGTTTGTAGAGTTAGCACATAATCTTCTCCTATTCCAAGTAGGAGTGCACGTCCCTTGCTTAGTGGCTGCTCTATTTAGGTGAGAGTTGTCCTAATTCTAGTCATACTATAATTGATTGAGGTAAGTGAGCTATTGTGATTTGGACTTTGCTTAGTTGAATAGGGCTTCGAGGCTTCAATAGGTTGTTAAATAGGGGTCAACTAAGCTGATTGAGTGTTGTTGAGATCATCCATGATCATGGTTCTCCAAATTGGGTAATTCATATCCCATTGAATCTTATTTTAAAGTTAAAAAAATTCTGTTTCAACAGCTTCATTGAAGAACCATCTCATTGCACCTTAGTCTTTGCCCTTTGTGTCTAATTCAAAACATAAATTTGACACATTGCCATATGATAGTGGATTTCTTTTCAATGATAGTGGGGCTTCTCTTAGTTAGTCATCAAGTCTTTAACATATGACAGTATCTTATTTAGCTCTTTGTCTAATATTGAAGGCTCAAACAATTTCATGTTCTCGACATTTATAACTAAGTACATCTCTCTTTATAGATGTTATTTAGAAATTTCTAGGCTTGTTGTCTTGCATTGCTTTTGTTAGAGGTAGATGTATTTAAATTGATCATAAACTATAAATCAAAAAGACTTTGAAGTAAATAACCTAACCATATCTCGAATAGTGATTTGTTAGTAGAACTATGCACCACCTGGATGAAATTAAATTGAAGGTATAGTAAACTTTCATCACATATCTTCAGTTGAGAGCTATATCCTCAAATGAGATGAACCATAGTGTGGTTCACTACTTCCGTTTGGCCATCAATTTGTAGATGAAAAAATATGCTCTTTTTAGTTTAGTATCTATCATGATCCAAAGGAGACCTCATAAGCTGCTCAAGAAATGCCCATCATGGTCAGATATGTGTTGAATCTCGTATTTTGATGATAAAACCACTTGATATGTGTTTATGTTTTAATCTGCGTTTTGAGTGACGCAGGATGCTTCGATCAGGATGAGACAATTAAAGCAGGAAGAATCATGTTGTGCCGGAAGAACATGTCAGAAGATTGGACGTCGGGCCGGTGGATCGGTCGACGTATCGACAGAAGGTTTCGGGCCGTGGATTCGGGCATCGGGCCAAGAAGAGCGGATATTGCGCCAAGGACATCGGAGTTGCGGAGTCAACTGGCCGATTGGGCAATAGGCCGCACGAGAGGACGATGCGCCGAAGAATCGGACGAAGCGTCGAGGGACCAATGACATGCCGGACAACTTGGTTAATTGCTTAGGATTAATTGTCTCGATCGAAGTTTTGTTTTAAGTGTGCAGGATTAACTACGATGAAAGTAAGACATGCAGCAGGAGTTGCACCGGAGTCAAGACTATGATCACGTTGGGAGTTCGAGAGTTCGACGGAAGTCCAGACGGTCGTCGGAGGTTCTGCGGGAACAAATCCGAGAAGTCCAGGAGCTTGCCAAAGAAGCTCGTCGGAACTCGCCAAGTGGATCGTCGCAAGTCCAGGAGTTTGCCGGAAGTCCGCAGGAGCATCGCCGAAGGTTCGTCGGATGTTCACCGGAAGATCGCCGGAAGAAGCGATTGACGCACCGGAGCAAGCTGCAGTAAATGCCTTAAGAAATATCGTAGTTAGCACGTTGATTAAGTTAGAAATGGGAGGTGATCCCATTAACTTAATCTTGGGGCAATTGGGCCCCTGAAAGAACTACATAGAAATTTGGATAGAAGACCCTTTGGACCCAGATTTTTGGCCAGCGGTGCAACCGCCCCTGTCAAGCGGTTGAACCGCCTGAGCTCAGTCTCCGAGCTCTGCCAAGCGGTGCAACTGCCCCAGTCAGGCGGTGCAACCGCCAGACCCAGGAATTTCGGGATTTGACACTTTTGAGCTCGGAATTAAAACTGAGTTTGGGGCTATAAATACCCCACCCTTTCAGCAAAGAAAGGGCACCCAAAA